>PVIH01003988.1:0-93483 GCA_004025045.1 Sigmodon hispidus | reverse complement strand
GATAAATACAAAATAAAGAAGGGAAAAAAAAAGTCTATATCCAGGGCTGGGGAGACAGTACAGTAAAATTTTTGCTGCACAAATATGAGGACCTGTGTTTATTCATTAGAATCCAAATTAAAACACCTGAGTGTGATGGTATATGGGTTTTTTTCTTTTATTTTTGAGGTTAAAATACAATTACATCATTTTCCCCTTCTCTTTCTTCCCTCCAAACTCTCCTGTATACACTTCCGTGATTTCTTTTAAATTCATGGCTTGTTTTTCATGAACTGTTGTTACATGCATATATATATATATATGCCTATACATATATATTTCTAAATATAACTGCTCAGTCTATATAATGTTGCTTATATTTATGTTTGTTTTCAGGGCTGATTTTTTGGTATTAGATAACCAATTGGTGTGATCTTTCCTGTAGTAAACTTTTTATCACACCCTTAGCATCTCTTAGTTACCTGTAATGTTTTGTGCTAATCAACAGCTCTCATACTGGAGTTAAGACCAGCTCACCAAGTGGGAAATGATGCCTGATACTGAAAGCCTAACCTACTACTCAGAGCTAGTGAAGTCATGGATGTTGGAAGAGAACATGCAACCACTACTTTACTAAACCGCCTTAATCCCTGACTATACTCTAGAGATTTGTGCTTCTACCTATTCATAAGTGTAGTCTTCAGCCCTCATCAAGGAGACTTCTCTTTGCAACAGAGACTATTACAAAATACCACAAGTGATCCTAATGCAGACTTGTGAAGCCCAGTTTGGGACTCTGGTTAGCTGGCCTAGTCAAAAATCCATGCCAGTGAGAAATATTATCTCAAAAGTATGAAAGCTACCAAAAATAAGCACTGGAAATTAATCTCTGACCTATGCATACACACACACACACACACACACACACACACACACACACAAAACCATCCATACACCTGTACCTCCCCACAGTATATATTCATCTATCATCCTCCATAAGCTCCCTTGCTTCACCTAATTCTGATAATCATTATGTTGGTGAAATTCAGTTTTATAGTTGAGTATAGTAGCTCATGTACATTCATATCAGCATATTAACTCCAGTACCGTAATAGAAAATTTTCTATAATAAAACCCAGGGAAATCTAAACTATTAAAACAAATTTCTGTTAGTATTCATGGATAGAAACAGTATAAACTCATGCTGGTTTTTGTTCCTAAGTTGAAATCAGATACTAAAATGTGCTAACATGTAGATTTGGGCTATGGTCCCAGGGAAGACCAATAGGAGGGTGTGGAAAGAGACTTGGAAAGAAAAGAAACTGATTATGGTGGCTAATGAGCTACTTCTTTCAGCAAATGGAACTGATTTCCATTAGAGACCTCTGGGAGGCAGAATAGAAATCATCCAGAATTACCTTACACAAAGAGCATCAGTTGAGACATTGACATACCGGTTTCCATATTTGCTGAAAGCTGGTCCCATAACTCTGGCTGCTATATTACTCACTGAGAACATAGGTTGAAGGAACACTCACTATTGGAAAAACAAACATCATCACTAACAAACTCACAGGTAGAGCTTCAGATACATTTTGCCATGAACCCAGCAAGCAGAAAATATAAGTGCTGGGGGGTTTCATGTGGAGCCAGCAGCACCTGCTATAAATGCAGCCTCAGCCATAAACACCTGTAATAAACTCAGTAATGAATGAGTTGCTGGCAGGTAGCTGTAGTTAAACTCTAAGAAGAAAGATTGTCTGAATAGTCCTCTCCATGACTTAGGGAACATGATATTTCTGGTAAATGTATACAAGTTTCCTTGAGCTCCAATAGGAGACTTTGTCTTGAGTTCATGACTAAGTCTTAGCTTTGAACACTAAGGCATGGAGGTGTTTGTTTAGCCACAGCAGGGGTTCTTTATTGCGAATTCTTGGCTTTTTTTTATAATTAGCCATTTGTAATTAATCTCTTAAAATACACCAGACTAAAAAATAAAAAATAAAAAGGAAAGTTCAAAAGAAAAAATAAAGCTGTGAAGTCTACAAAATTTGACCACTTTGAATTTTAAAAACTTGGTCCTTATACAGAATGAGATTAAAACTAACCTTCCATTTTTGATGACAGGACTTTGCTGTGTTTGCATAAGTTTCATATTTAAAACTAACAACTCACTAGTGTTATTTGGAGAATTTAAGTTTCTTTTCTCTTTGCAGAATTAAGGTGTCTGTATTAAGATATATAAAATTCTTTATGTACTTCAATTTTCTTTTTACTATCTGGAAAGCATTTGAAGACTATTCCCATGAGCGTTGCATATTCATGATTACCCATAAAGGATATGATTCAGAATTTGGTCTTAAACTATTGCCCCTGCTTTACATATCCTTCCGGCTTCCTTTTTATTCATCAAAATGACTCAGAAATTTGTTGAAAAGAAGCAAGGCAGCTTCTTTTTCCATATATACATATATGGAAAGCTTCCATCACTATGAAGATGCTCTGTTTGCACAGAAACCTGCTTTTCTGTATAGCTCAGTGTTTTTCCCTCTTCCCGGAGAAAATTCACAGCCATTCCTCTATGGATGATAGACTAGACCCCTCACTCTCCCTGTTTACACAGAGCCCTGCAGCTTATTTTTTTTTGGGTATAGACATAAACCCCTCAGTCCTTCTTCTTTACACAGAACACTGTAGCTCATTCCTTCATGGATGATAGCTATAGACTCTTCAGTTCCCCTCTTACATAGTATCCATGCAGAATACTACAGCCCATGAACAACAGAAACAGACCCTCAGTCTGTTCCCTCACTACAATTCCCATACAGAACAACACTGTAGTTTAATCCTTCATGGAAAATAAACATAGACCCCCCAACTCCCTCTCTCAATGTTATTAATTTTTATAAAGACAAATCCTTAAATTATCCATAAAGTCATTTAGTTGGTTTCTGATTCCCCCCGTCTTTTAATTATTCAACTGGTAATGATATTTTGGTAATATGTTACCTGGTTTTGAAAGCAAGATGCTAAGTGTGTTTCCTGTGAAGAGAAAACTCTGGGCACTCAGAATTTAGGGAGCTATCTGTCTTGAGGCAGAAAACTAACCTGAAATTTGCAATTTTCCGTACAGGGATTAGAGCCCAACCAAACTCATCTGGAACTTGTTTCTCCTGATATGGAGAGGGATGGCTTAGGGAATCCTGTATTAGAGGTAAATTCAAATAAACAATTTCAAGTTTTACAAATGTAATGAAAATCATGAGAAATTTAGGAAGCAAAATTAAATTAAGTTCAGCTTTTTAGTAAATTAACTTTTATAGCAGCAAAGTAAATTCATTAAAAGGGAAAAAGTATCAATTTTATCTTAAATTTATTCTCTTTTTACAAAATCTATACATTTGACTTGTAGGAGCAAATGTGTCTTTCTATGAGTGTAATACATGTGCTGAACAGTGAAGATGATCAGAATAGTAACAATTTCATTAAGGAAGCACAAGGACTCATGAAGCCTCACCCCTAGCTGAGTGATTAATGACATTTGATGTCTTTTAGGTGAGGGAGAATCAGCTTTCTTTAGGGTTTAGATCCCTAATAAATTGCCCATGTGGACTGCTCTACACTCATAAGCATAAAGTCAACAATCTTTGTATTCAATGAGTTACATGGCAAGGGCGGTGAAGTTAGGAGGAGATTTGATCTTAGATATTCTGACTGGAGCATGATAAAATTTCAAAGTAGTTTTCATTCACATTTTTGAGAATCCTCTATTCAATTCCATAGCCCACTTTTAATTTTCTTTCTTTTTTTGTTTTTTATTATGAATAAAGTCATATTTGTTATTCATGTATATCCTTGTTCACGCTCCCTTCCCCATCCCGCCCCTTCCAGTCACTCTCTCTTCTCCACATCTCTTTATCTCCTCCCAGTAAGAGTAGGAGGTCCCAAGGTCCCAAGGTCATTTAGTATAGCATCCACTCCTGGCAGATCTGCTTTCCTCACCCCAACATCAAGACTGGGTCAGGTGTTTATCTGGAGGGAGTGGGATTCAAGGTGCTGGTCCAAAGTGTTTCAGATCCCAAGCTGTTCAGTGGTTGTGGTTTGCAGCTTGGGCATGCTTTGCTTTTTGCTTTTATATTTAGGGTCCACTAATGAGTGAGTACATCCCTGGCTTATCTTTCTGGGTTTGAGATACCTCACTCAGGAGGATATTCTCCATACCCATCCATTTGCCTGCAAATTTTAGGATATCACTTTTTCTTACTGCTGAGTAGCACTCCATTGCGTAGATGTACCACAGTTTATTAATCCATTCCTAGCTGAGGGGCACCTAGGCAGTTTTCAGGTTCTTGCTATTACAAATAATGCTGCTATGAACATAGTTGAGCTAATGCCTTTGGAGTGTGAATGTGCATCTTTAGGGTATATGCCCAGTAGTGGCATTGCTGAATCCTTGGTAAGATGGATTCCCAGTTTTCTAAGAAACTGCCATACTGCATTCCAGAGTGGCTGAACAAGCTTACACTCCCACCAACTGTGGAGGAGTGTTCCCCTTGCTCCAGCAACCTCTCCAGGCTGCCATCTGTGTCTTTTATCTTGGCCAATCTGACAGGTGTCAGGTGGTATCTCAAAGTTGTTTTGATTTGAATTTCTCTGATGGCTAAAGATGATGAGCACTTTTTCAGGTGCCTTTTAGCCATTCATAATTCTGCTGAGAATTCCCTTTTTAGTTCTGAATACACTTTTTGATTGGGTTATTCAAGGTTTTGGATTCTAGTTTCTTGAGTTCTCTATATATTTTAGAGATCAGTCCTCTATCAATTCCATAGCCCACTTTTAATTTTTAAAAATAGTCTAAACACTAATCTTTCAGACATATAGTTAGCAAAGATATTTTCCCATTGTACAGGTTGCTTCTTACATCTATTAACAGTTTGTAGTGCAAAATGTTTTTTATTTTGTGAGTCCCACTTGTTGATTGTTATTATTATTGCCTGCATGACCCATATCCTATTAGGAAGTGCTTAGTTGAACTTCCATCCTGAAGGGTACTTCCAACTCTTCCCTCTAGACTAGTTCCCTCTTAGTCTTTCTAGTTCTGCAACCCTTTAATAAAGTTCTTCATGTTGTGATGACCTCGAACGATAAAATTATTTTATTGTTATTTCACAACTAATTTTGCTGCTGTGATGAATCATGTCTGCCTTCTCATGGCCTTAGGTGATTTCTGTGAAAGGGTCATTTTGTCCCTAAAGGTATCATTCCCCATAGGTTGATAACTGCTGCTCTAGAACATTCAAAATGTGCTGCTGTAATGTTGAAATATTTGATCCAAATGTGATTGATTTTTGTGCAAGATGAGATAAAGTTTAAATTTCCTTCTTCAACATGGAGATTTCCAGTTTTGCCAGCACCTTGTGTTAAAAATGCTGGCTTTTCTCCACTGTGAATTTTTGCTTCTTTGTCAAAAACCAGGAGTTTGGACTTACGTCAGAGGCCACATTTTCTTCCATTTATACTTGGTTTTTATTGCAGCCTATACTATTTTTATTACAATACTCTATGGGATAATTTGAAATCAGAAACTGTGATACCTCCAGCACTGTTTTAATGTTTAGCATTATTTTGGCTTTGTGGGTCTTTTATACTTCACATGAATTTTAAGATTGCTTTTTCAATTTTTGATAACAATTATGTTGGAATTTTGATGAGGATGCATTCAACATGTAGTTTGTTTTGGGTAGTTTTCTCATGTTGACAGTCCATGAGCATGGGAAGTCTTTTTGTTTTCTTCAATTTATTTCTTGTTTTAAAGTTCTTACTATATAGATTTTTCACTTTCTTGATGAGGTTTATTCCAGGTTCTTTTTGAGGCTATTGTAAATGGAATCACTTCTCAGATTTCCTTGTTAATATGTTTCTTATGTGATATATATAGAAAAGCTATTGATTTTTGTATGTTTTCTTATGTAGCCTTTAGGGTGGAAATATAACACCTTCAAATACATTTTGACTTTTTTCCTATTTGCATCCCCTTTTCTCTTTGTTTTATTGCTCTACCTAAGACTTCAAACATAGTATTGAAAAGGAGATTAGAGAGTAAACATTCATGTCTTTTTCCTGATTTGAATGGAAAAGCTTTCAGTTCTTCCTGTTTAGCCTGACAGTGGACATAGGCTTGCTATAGTTTGCCTTCATTATCATCAAATAGCCTAGTCTCATGAAAGAATGTATCAAATGCCTTTTCTGCATCTTCTGCGCTGATCACATGGTTTCCTGTACTATCATATATTTATGTGGAGGATTTTATTTATTGACTCATGGAAGTTGGAATTTTCCCTATGAAAAAACAGAACCAACACCATCCTGAGAACAGGCCTCCATAAGGTGCCTGAGGGCTGAACTCAAGCCTCAAAAAATGTGCTGTGAGAGCAGAATTTAAAGCAAACATTCCAGACACAGTCGAACAGGAGGGATAGTAGTAAAATTTAACAAGAGCCAGATGTCTGTGCAGATATCACACATCCTGCCATAAATCCTGTCACCATTCTATAACCATTAGCAATTTTGTGCCTGTAGCCTGACCAATAATGTCAAAAGATTACCTTGCTCTATGTCTCCTCACCCAATCCTAGAACACCAACAAATATAGCTCACTGTTTGTGGTTTTTCCCTATATAAGGTGCTGTGGGATTATGTTCTGGTACATTGTAAATATTTATCCCTCCTACTGGTAATTGACCAGAAGTCAGACAGAAAGTGTGGGCTGGGTTACAAAGCTAAGAAAACTCTGGGAAGAAGAGGAGTCAGGCAGAGATGCCAGCAGACAGAGAGGAAAGGAGGCAGAATGCTGCTCTGAGAAAAGATACTAAGCTGCTTGGCTCTTCATGGGTTAATCTAAGAATTAAAAATTAGCCTGAGACATAGGCTAATCAGCATGAAATTAATATAACTTTCTGAGTGTGTTGTTGGGACTTTGGAAGTGCTGGTTTAGACCCTCAGGGCTAGGCAAAGCTAAGCAGCTTCAAGCACGTACAGATCTTGGGGCTAGTTCAGGCCAGAAACTCTTACTACAATAAGCCCTTTGTAATCAGGTATCAGGGCTTCCTCCTTCACTGGCTGATTTGGAGAGTGCAAGATGAAGCCCTTGCTCAGCTTGAATAAAGAAACCTTTGTTTTTGTATGAGGAAGTTGGCTCTGTGGTTTTGTTGGGGGTCTCACAAACAACAGGCACACCTACATATCTCTGGAATGAAGCTGACTTGATTTAGGTTGATAATCTTATAGATATGTTCTTGAATTTGGTTTCTAAGCATTTTACTGAGAATTTTTCTGTCTATATTTATCAAAGAGAATGTTCTTTTTATTTTTATTAATTTTGTGTGTTCATCTGTCTTAGTAGTAAAACAATAAATAAAAGTAACATGACAAAACAATTACTGAAAAGATATCTAGCCATATGTAATGCTGAGTAAATATATTGTTAAATGTCTTTCTTAGCATCTATCATTCTGCTTACCTATCATTAATCTGTCTATCTATCTATTCTCTCTTTCTCCATCAGCTCACATCTATTTCAAATACATAACAAAATGTGAGAAAATCTCATAAACAGTTACTTCTCAAGATAAGAAACATTAGCAAAATAAATATTAGGAAAATAAAATGAGTGTTTTACTTGCTTGTTTCACATGTCATCATATCTTCACATTTAAAAGAACTGAAGGCTCTCTGGTTTTACTTACTGAGCCATCATATTAGTCCCCCCTGGGGTTTTTATACATTGATTCCTTAAGCTCAGAGTTTCTCTAAGCCACAATCTGATCATAACCTCTTCTCCCAGTCACCTCAACTAGTGCTCACCACCACAACACTGCTAAAATAATCCAAGTGACCAGTGATTCATGTCCCATTGTTTCAACCATTCACTATTATACAATGCATTTATAGTATTACAAGCTTTGCCCAAGGGGAGGGTAAACATTTCTTCATCTTAGTGGTAACAAGGAAAACACAAAGCTAACACTTTAGTGTCTCAGTCTGTGGTATGTTGAGTTTTCTGTAATACAAAGGGTAAGTTCTTAACTTTCACTGTTACTCTGAGAAGGCTGAAGTTGACTTTCCCATAGAACAGGGAACAATTATGACTTATAACTGGAGCTCCAATAGGTCTACATCTACAGAAGAAGAAAATGTAGGAAAAAATGAAGAAAGGAAGGAAAGAAAGAAGGAATTGAAAATTGAGGATGGGAGGGAGGGAGAGAAGAAAGGAGGAAAAGAGGAATAGAGGAAGGGTAGCTAGCGCACAATGGTTAGAAATAAAATAAGGGAAAAGCCTAAGACAAGAGCCCGCTATCTCAGATTATTTTAATGCTTATTTTACAGGTTAGGTAAACATTAAGCAACTTTTCCCTTCAAACTTAAGATATTTATAGATTTCACAGAGTTCTTGGAGCAAACACCTGCAGCTCAGCACTGTAACTATTTTAAACTGAATGAAGCAGAAGCATGGGGAACAAAAGTCTGTTTGAAACCCAAAGCTGGAGCAGACAGCAGTAATGAAGGTGCCTGACATCCAGGTGCCTGGAATCATCCTAGGCTAGAAAGAAGGAAATGGCATTAGCATTTATCTATGGCTCATGGCCACAGTAGAATGCCAAGATTTTCTCATTGTTCTGGAGTGGAAATGAGTGAAATTTGCCTAATATTGCCACCCCATGAAGATAAAAATGAACTTTCCATTCCACACTGGGTACCACCATCCCTTCTCCGTTTATTCCTCATTTAGTCTCAAAGGTATCCAGCTGCCTTCAGGTACTTCAAGAGGCTTCAATGAGATTTGCAGATAGAGAGAGCATGTTGCTTATCTCCTTGAGAACAAGCATCTCAGGGCTGATGTTCTGCGAGAGGCAGCAATTATTTTCTTTCCTCTGAGGTCTGGCTAAATGTGACATTTCCATTTGCTGGCAGAATCCTCATCCTGACCCCAGTAAAGGTTGTCACCTGCATATGACAATCTTGTCTTGAATGGTAAAAGTGTGTGTGTGTGGGGTGGGGGTGGGAGGTGAGGGGTGGGATCTGCACTCCAAAGAGAAATTTGAGGACAGTGTCATTCATTTAAAAAAATTTAAAGCAACCCTGCCTAGCCTTTGTTGTTGTAAGTACTCTGAGCTCCTGTTCCTATTTCTATTTCTATCTTTGAGCCTGGTCTTCATCTTGGCCAGTCTGTTTATATACAGAAAGTATAGGAGTCATTGTTCCATTGTTTTTCAGGACATTCTGTCATTTCCTTTCAGGTACAGACTAGGCTGGATTTATCTTTCTTTGAGTTCTCACTCTGTCAATGAGAGGCTCCTGCTTCTTCCCAGGGTATCTGTCCACAACAAGCTTCCTAGTCAATGTTGGACAGTTCTGTCAGAAAGACTGGAGAAAGAAGTGAGCTTATTGTCTTCCTCTTGGTGGTATGAAAAAAAGCAATCCTGAAGGGTAATCTCACCATAAGGAAAGATACCAGCTAGGAACAGGGTATGGTGAGCAATAATTGGTAAAGGCTGGATTTGGGTATTTTGCACAGAGATAAAGGTTACATTTCAATAACCAGCTGCCATCTATACATAATGAGCAAGACATTGTGGTAGCACCACACACTGACTATTTACAGGGATTTCTGGACAAATAATGTAAGAAAGCAAGTCTAGAAAAGGTAACTATAAGAATCTGAACAAATTATTGTTAAGATTTTAAGAAGGAAGCTGAACCCAGATTGATGGTTGAAAAATGACTTAGGACCTAACAAGTCTAGGCAAGAAATAGTTAGACTCAATTGATTTTTATCAGAGTGATCTATAAGAAGGATCATCTAAGTAAAGAGTTTGATGAACATAACTGTGCTATGTGCTATATAGAATATCATAGAAGACTTGCAAGAAAATGTGTAGCATTTCTCCGTGCTCCTAGCAATGCAGTTATTGCTATAATCAGAGCACCTAGCCTTAAAGAAGTTTGATATTTATAGTATACTATGTAGCAAGGATGTAAGTATATGATCTTATTTTCAGAAAGACTCAATTATCAGTATTCTAATACAAAGATCTACAAGTCTACATGTAATAGGTTTTTTTTTTTCTTTTTCATTTTGAGATATGTCCTCAAAGACAGCCCAGGCTGGCCTTGAAATTCAGGTATTCTGCTTCTAATTATCCAGTGTTTGGTTCACAGTGTGCTTCACTATGCATTTTTATTTGTTTCTGTTTTGTTTTTGGTGATGGGAATTCAATCAGCTTTGGAAGCTAGACATCTAAAATATGATGTCATTATTGTATAACATGTTGGCAGGCAAGCATAACCTATAAAGCTATATGGCAAAATCTGTTACCTTTCTAGCCTCTGATAGTCATTTGCAATTCATTCACAGGGGCCCTATTGCTACAGTCTCTGTCTCTCCCCAGTTTGTCTTTCTCTTTACCAAGCATGGTATCTCTTCTTGCTTCTTACAGTATAAAGATACTTATGGTTTTGTATAGGGTCAATCTAGATAATTTTGGATAATGCTCTCCATCTCTAAACTATTATTAACATTAGCAAAGACTCTTTCCAAATAAGTCAATGAGTTTCACAAATTAGGACATGATATCAATGGGGGGCCACATTTTAGCCCATTATAGTTGTGTGTGTGTATGTGTGTGTGCTTATGTGTGTGTTAGATATGATAATATATGTATCTCAGTATATATACATATTTTTTATGGTGTGGATTATGTGTGTATGAGTATATTATGTGTATCTTTATGTAAGAGATGTAATTTGT
Source organism: Sigmodon hispidus (assembly GCA_004025045.1). Lineage (NCBI taxonomy): Eukaryota > Metazoa > Chordata > Mammalia > Rodentia > Cricetidae > Sigmodon > Sigmodon hispidus. The sequence goes on along the minus strand of PVIH01003988.1, from coordinate 82,697 downwards.
GTAAATATATATTGTGGTAGCTCCCATAGACTCATTTATTTTTTAATTTTTGGCTCACAGGAAGTAGCACTATCAGGAGGTATGGCCTTCTTAGAGTAGGTGTGGTTTTGTTGGAGGAAGTGTGTCATTGTAGAGGCATGCTTTGAGGTCTTTTATGCTGAAGCTACTTGCAGTGTAGTACACAGTTGCTTTTGCTGCCTGTGGATCAAGATGCAGACCTTGCCAAGTGGTAATGGCAAATGACTGTAATCTCAACACTCCAAGGAGGAGGCAGGTGGATCTCTGTGATTTTGAGACCAATCTGGTCTACAGAGCTAGGTCTAGGATAGCCCAGACTACACAAAGAACTCTATCTAGACCTCTCCAAAAAGGTAGAACTCTCAGCTCCTTTTCCAGCACAGTGTCTGCCTGCATGACACCATGAAGACAATGGACTAAACTTCTGAAACTCTAAGCTAGCCCCAATTACATATTTTCTTTTATTAGAGTTACTGTGGCCATGATTTCTTTTGATAGCAATAGAAACTCTAACTAAGGCATATATGTATAGCTATATGAACATGGAATGCGTGAGTACATATATAACTATGTTTATCTGTGTGAATGGATGATGTATATACATGGATATATTTGCAAATATGTGAATATTTTTATGGGACGTATACTATGTAAACTTTCTATAAAATATATTAATAAAGTTCTGAAATGTGAAGTGTTCTTATGAATTAGTATTCTCTTAGCAGATGGCCAAATAAACAGTGTTTCCACCTTCTCAGAAATCATGTTAAGTGCAGAACTGTTACAGTTTGAGAGAAAAGAGCAGCTCTGTTTAAATGCTAGTAAACAAGCAGGCTCACAGCTCTCTTACCTCTGTCTGAACCTCAGGAAGAGGCCCCGAGTGGGAGTTCAGCTTAATGAAAAATGCATTAGGAGCAGTCCTGAAGGCACAGAGGATCTATTACTCATCTTAATCTTAGCCAGCCAGGTAAGTAGGCATTGGTCCATGAACCCCAGCTCTGGAAAAAAATCACAGAAAGCTTAATGAGAGATACTGGCCCTAAATGAGGGTTTTAAGCTCTCTTTTTATCTGCAGTTAAAACCTGCCTGTGGAAAAAACATTCAGGTTTTATGACAACTAGAATGTGTGACAATCTGGATTGGTGTTCAGTGCATAAGGAAGAAACTGGAAAAGAGAGCCATGTTGAGTCAGCTAGAAAAGGTCAGTTTTTAAGGGCCTAATATGTAGCCTACAAATATCATTTTAATATGCTCGTAGAATATGTGTCTTATTTAGGGTTTCTATTGCAGTGAAGAGACACCATAACCATGGCAACTCTTACAAAGACAATACTTAATTGAGGGGGCTTGCTTACAGTGTCAGAGGTTCAGTCAATTATTGTTATGGCAGGGAGAACTGCAACATGCAGGCAGAGGTGGTGCTGGGGTTGAGACTAATACATCTTTCAGAAAACAGCAAATCAACAGACTGTAACACTGAGGGAAGCTTGGGAAGGAGAGATTAAAGTCCAACCCACAGTGACACATTTCTAACAGGGCCACCCCTCCTAATAGTGCCACACCCCCTTTGGGGGCTTTTATCTTTCAAACCACCACAATATGTAACATGTGAATGTTTTGAGTTATTATTTTGCATATTTGTATATACCACACCAGAAGAGCTAAGTTCAACAATGTGTGAAGCAGTCCATCAACATGGGAGGTAATCAGGACAATGAAAGTACGGTATCAGCCTTGGTCAATCAATGACCAATCTATGGAATAAAAATTGAGGATGTTAACATGTGACACAGTGGTGCACAGAAAGCCACTTGAAGGAGATGGTCTCTAGTAAGGGGAGGTGGGAAGCATTCATAAGGCAGGCAATACATTAATATATTCAGGGCTCTGGTCCATGTCTAAGAAGTGAACTGGTGGTACTAACTCTAGGGCAAATAAAAATTAAATTAAATGTAACATAGCACATAAAGATAGAAATATGTGAGATATTTGAATAAAACACAATACATCTGTCTTATCTACAAAGGAATCTTGAGTATCATTTCTTAGCCTTAGCACTGTTGACATCTTGGATTGGAGAGAACTTAGATGGAGACAGCTGTCTTGTCAATGGTAGGCTGCTGAACACAGTCTCTGGCCTCTAAATTTCCCCCAGAAGCAGGCAGCACTTCATCTCAGCTTCCATGTTGAGACAAATAAAGGTTCTAGTCAATTGGTTCTCAGCTTTCCTAACTTTGGAAACCTGTAATACAGTTCTTTATGTTGTGGTAACCCCTAACCATAAAATAATTTTTTTTTTGCTACTTTTAGCTATAATTTACCATTGTGTATCATAATGTAAATATATGATGTGGAGGGTATATGATATTGCAACCCACATGGGGATAGCAATCCACAAGTTGAGAACCACTTATCTAGTCAATCCCATGTCTTTCCTGCAGGCTCCTGGTTGAGAAGCAGACAAGGAACTTGTTTCTGTTTCCCAGTGGCACCAATCCTTTGGAAGCCTGTTAGAAATGTTGCATCTAATGCTCCATCCTACTGTGGCATTCTATATTTTGACAAGATCTTCAGCTGACTCATGTGCACACCGAAATCTAAGAGTAACTACATTGATGTTCAGTTAAGAAAATTTTAGTAATAAATTGTGTTTAGGTTGAGAAATGCTTTACCATTTTGTTCTACATTTAGTTAAATTTGATATTGATAAGGCTATAGCCCATGTTTGATTTCATCTTATATTTATTTCTGAAATCATATATAACCTACTTAATATTCTTCTTAACTTTGCTGTATCCCATGCCAGGTGAAACACTGTATTTCCTAGTCTCTCTTGTAGTAGTGGGGCCAATATTATAATAGTTATTTTTTATGGGTTATGTAGGGAAAATATTTAAGGCAGAGACTAGCTCTGTGGTCTTTCTTCCTTACAGCTTTCCTTTTTCTTCTTGGAAATGAGCATTAGGTGGCATCAGGAAAACAAGAAAATAAAATCATAAAGATAGCCCCAGTGAAACTTACTATATTAATAAGCCAGATGTTATCAGTTTGACAATAGGGTAGACTGCACAGTACCCTAATCCTAGCGAAGAAAGGATCAGGGGTTTATTTGTAGAAAGAACTCTGGCCATTATGTTTGGACTCTAGACCTCTTGTGTTTTGCATCTTTAGGAGGCACTATGTTAACTCTTTTGTCTTTTATCCATATAACCCAGTTTTCCTTTAGCATTGCATCTTTTCCATATGGAAAAGTCTCAAGTTTTGTTTATTTATTTCCTGTCTCAAAAGATGCTAATGGCATCGCTGCATCCAAAGTTATTTACTTGAACTGTTGGAAATACAACACTCTGAAAACCAGAAGTTAAAATCTTTAGTAACTCATTTGATGGAAAACAATTACTCAAAATACAAGAATATTCATTTAGACCTTTGAAAAGAAAGCGTGAGACAGGATTTCCTAAAGTCCTGGCTGGCCTTAAGTTCTGACCCTTCTGCTTCTACCTTCCAAGCATTGAGATTATCATTGTGCTTTTTATTTCATACAATGATTTTATTGAAGGAATGATAATGTCTGGCTAAAATGTGTTGACTTATATCTGATTGCGGAGAAGAGTTATTGTGCCTTTAAGGTTGAAAACATTTTAAATTTCCAAAACCTGTTTAATCCCAACATGAACTCACACTGTCCTGAGAGTTCACTGATAAGAATAGGAGTTTGCAAATTTAGGGAGAGCAGACACAGTGTAACCATCATTGCAAATGGCACCGTGAACTACAGGAGTAAAAGTCAAATGAAAACCAAGCCTTACGTTAGCTCATGAGAGGATTTAAAGTGTGTCTGTCCTTTTCAGTAGACAGTCTAGAGGAGGCTATGTGTAATTTTGTAAAAGTTGTAGCATGAAATATGTAACTTGGCTCCAGCTTGTACTCACAAGTCTCTCAGGTTTACCCAGACTCCTAGAAACAGCAGTTCTGACCCTGAAAAGAGGTTCAGTGAGTAGCAAGTCAGAGCGAGTGCAATGAATGCAATCATAGTTTGCAGACATTCCCTGTTTTACAGGAGGTCCTGATGTGCTGGGATCCAAGCTTCTCCGTGGCTGGATTATACTTCCCTGTTATTCATGCCTTTTGCCTCTTGTACTTGTAGCTCATTTTTAGAATGATGATGCTTCTGTCTCCATAGCTGCCAATACACAAATAAATAAATTGATGACATTCCAGAAGACTTTTTGGAACTTGACGTACAGGATGATTATTTTTGTAATTGTTCATTCACTATGCCATATGAAAAACCCAGGAACTCCAGATGCAGCTGTTTCAGTGTGCCCAGGAAAGCCATTGTGTTTTGGTAATAGGTTATACCAAAACATTGACTAATGAGACAAAAGGGATTGTAAATTTGGACTCATTCAAAATCATTAACCATCCATGTGCCATGGAACACTGCAGCCATAGGAGCTACTTTGCAATGTACATTTGGTTTGCCAGCTGAGATGTACCCCTGAAGGAATATATTAAAAGAGGCTAAACTTATGTTGTGAAGAACATCTTCTGCCTCTTATGCCTTCTTTCCTCCAATCATTTACTTGTCACTTATTCATCAATCTTCTCATTTGAAAATAAAGGTAATAGTTCCTCCATTTCAGACCCTTGTAAGATTTAAATGAATTGATGCACAACTCAAGTGCTTTGAGTTCCTGTAGTTCTTAAGTGTCTAGAGTTTGTGGTTATCATCAAATCAATTGCCGCTCCCTATTCTGGGAGGTAGGACAACATGTAGAAGACTGCCTCTTCAGCATCTCCACTATATATGTCAGGATGTGATGTTCTGAGTCCTGAGTGCTGCACAGGTACTGGATCTGAGAGTCAGACCCCATCCCTCATGCATTAACTGTATTATCTTTGATAAGTTACTTTTCCCCTAAGCTTTTATTTCTTCCCGTAGAAATGATAATTTGTTACAGATTTTTAGTGAGAGATAAAGAATGTGGGGTGGTTGAAACTGTGCATACAACACACAGATAAGAAGCAAATCCTCAGCTTCTTTTCATACAGTTGCTGCTTACAGCATGATCTCAGGTCATTCTTGACAAAGTTTCATATAAGCATCCCTATTCTCATGATGGGACAGGTTTGTTGAAATGCTTTCTGGGTTGAATGGTTTTATGTCAAGTTGATATAAGCTCAAGTCATCTTAGGAGGGAAAGAAAGAAAGAAAGGAGGAAAGCAAGCAAGCAAGCAGCCGAACAAGCCATGAGGAACAAGCCAGTAAACAGCATCTCTTTATGACCTCTGCATCAGCTCCTGCCTCCTTCTGTCCCGTTCAGCCTCCAGTCCTGAATTCTTCAGTGTTTAACACTGCTGTAGTTAATTTGTAAGACAAATTAATCTTTTCCTTCCCAAGTTACTTTAGTTATGGTGTTTTGCTGCACCAATAGAAACCCTAACTAAGACAACTCTTAATATTAGATTTGAAGAATTTTGTAGATAAAACACTCTATCTCAAAGAGGTGAGGGATGGTAGAGTTAGGAGCACTGGAGTGAGATCTGGTTTGCTAACCTGAAAAGTCTCATCTTGCTATCCTGATACTCATCTGTAGCATGAACAGTATAACAATTCCTAACAGGTCTGGTCAAGATTAGTTATGACGATACAGGTTAAAAAAACAAACAACTAAAGCAACAAGCATGGCTGGCTGTTGTTGTTATGATTCTATGAAGTTAGTAACTATGACTGTTTCCAGGTTTTTGTTTGTTTTTCTGGTGATGAATCCATGATTTTGTGCTTGGACAAGAGATTGCATAGCTGGAGTTCACTCTTTTTATCCTCTTCTCTTCTTTAGTTTAATTTTTATCCTGAAGATAGTTTATTTTCATCTTAAATGCCTTTTTTCTGTTTGAAGAACAATATATAATCTCTTCTAGAAGATATGTCAGATAATTCTGTTCTTTCCAAATTGGTTCTCCATCTGTGTCATTGTGAGAATCACATTGAGTCTGATTGTGCAAAGTTGGTGTGTTCTGTTGTTTTAGTGTTTTGACACAAGCATTAAGTATCCTCACAGGCTTTGCTTTAAGGGCCTGTTTGGTGCCCATGGTCTTGTGAGTAGGTGGTTCAGTCTTTATGTGGTGAATCCTATTTTTTTAAAGATTTTATTCTGTCTTTTGCTATCTCTTTTTCTTCTTCCCAGATACCAGGAGGTCAGTTGCCCCTTTTCATGCTCCTAAAGGCATGGCATTATGCTTCACCCAAGACATAAAGTAAAGAAACCAGCAAATCTTGCAGCAAAGCCCCCAGAATCATGACCTGAAACAATTCTTTTCTCTTTTAAATAAAAACTATTGGTGAATGTTTTGTCAGAGTGGATAGGAAGATAATCAATACAGCAGTAATTAATTAATGGTTGGTATTTAGTCTCATATATAGTTTCATGTTCTTCATTATTGATTGTCTCTGAAGCAAGTGTAGCTGGTAATAATCAAGTTTATTCATCTAATTTTGATTTAACAATGTAATTAAAAATACTTATAGTGTAAATCAGATTAAAATATTTAATGAGGTAATTCAAGTCCAAAACAGTGATGTAGGCAGTTTGAGGCAGTTTGAGGGAGGTTGAGGAAGATAGATCTGGTGTTCAAGACTTGCCTTAATTGCAGAATAAATTCAAGGTTAGCCTAGGCAACTTAATGAAATCATCTCTTATCATAAAATGTAAAAAGGGGCTTGGGATGTAGCTTGGTTGTAGTGTGTTTGGTGAGGATGTAAAGGTACCACTTGCCATTATTTATATTTCTTCTAGTGTAAGTCCATGCTATCAGCTACCATCTATTAACCATCAGTGATTTCTGCACATCAGCTCATGTATTCCTCATCCTCACAATGAAGTGGGTCTTGTTGTCCTATGTTAAACATGAAGATAAACAGCCATAGTTTAAATATAACTTTCCTAAGACTACATAATTAAGATTCAAATTGAACTCAATATGTCTTGAAGGTTGTTTAAACTACTATGCCCTCAGAGTATATTTAAATAAATAACTAAAGCAATCTTTGAGCAATGATCTCTGTCAAAGGGAAATGAATATTCTAGTAACACCAAAGAACAAAGATATACAACATGCAACTTTCAACTGTATGTATCTTAGGCAACAAACTTTCTCAACCTCTAGCATAATTTCAGCATGCAATTGTAGTCCCGGTGTTTTAAAATCTAATACAGCAAACCAGTACAGTTCATAAAATTCTGACCTCATTTAAACTGCCAGGCAGAAGACACTTATAATAAACAAACAGGCAAGAGTAACTGAAATTGCATTCAAAGAGCCTTGGAAATGCCTGAATACAAATCACTTTCTAAATGTAGGCTGCTGGTTTCATTGATTGTACACAAAACAGACCCTTAGACCTTTCTCGCCATGCAGTAATAATGAAGGCAAACACTCGTGCTCAAAATGATTAGAGCATTTAACATGCAAAATGAGCACAAGAGAGAAAGTCTTGTCTTCATTATATTCAGTGTTATGACACACAACCTCCCTTAGGTTTTACTAAACATCCAAGATCTTGAATTTACATTATTTTTATTCATCTGAATTTACTTTGGTTTTACTAAGGGAATAAAAAGAGGCTCACTGTAAGTAAGGAGGTATAATTAACAAGCTACCTTAACAAGTCTTAGTGAAACCCATGTGGCAGTTAAGTGGACATCAGTCTATCCTGAAGTCACATCAGCTGGTGGCCAATTATCTTATGGACTGAGAGTGAGTGTAGTCCACATTAAAGGTCACTGATTAAAACTATTGATTGAATGTGCCTCTTAGCTTGAGTTATGATCATAAAATACCTTACAACTTTTCTTTTACACTCAAAAGCAGTTTCCCAAAAGGAAAGCAATCAAGCTGTATGGTAGACTATGGCATCACTTTGATGCTTACTACTCTGTCCTCACAGAGACAGTGAGGACAGGCTGCTGAATGGAGTTGGTAACCACTTCCTGTTTGAATTACACTGGACTTTAGATATTCTTATTGTCTTGGCAGGTCTTTATTTACACAAACTGTTTCAATGTTCTCAATGAGACTGGTAGCCACAAAATGTGGGCTTATGATATTTTTGTGGAAAATTGCATTTTAATTGTTTCCTTTCAATAAATTAAAGCTTAATTGTTTTAGCAAATGTAGCAGAAAGAAGAAAATTGAAATTTCTTGCCATTCTGTCTTCAAAGAAAATAAGTAACATATTCATTTACCTGTTTTTTTATGTTGCAAAAGTTATAAGTAAGTTAAGTATAGATCTAATTGGCTTTGATTCTAAATATGAGTTTGTAAAACCTGAATTATATGCAATGGGGGCAGAGATTCTGTCAAACAATAAAACAGTGAAATTTGAAGTAGTAGTATATATGAATAAGTCATAAAATATGTTTAGTCATATAATCACATATATATTATGTGTATGTCTCTATCTGTCTGGCTGCCTATCTGTCTTTGTGTGTATGTATAGAGGACTTTCTCAAAGTGCTTACTCAGAGTGGAAGCTTTTATTTTTCAGGTAAAAATGGTCTCTGGGGCCCTGTCTGCTCTTTTAAGATTTCAGTCTGATTATGTAAAATTTAAATGAGCAACTTTATTTTTCTGGTCTATTCATGACTAGTAAAAAAGTTTTGTTCATATTAATAGCTTTCATAATTGTATTATGGTATATAATCTAAAATTATACAGTGATTTATCCAAGCATATGTGTATTGCATATTTTTAACTTCCAAAGTCAGAGACTACATCTGCATTTGTCATCACTGAGAATGCAAGAGCCAGCACAGTCTGGAGAACATACTACACATTCAGTAAACATTTCCTCTATGAATATGCTATGGGCTTTTCATATTATCTAATATAGTATGGAGAATATGCTACATGATATGGACTATTCATATTATTACATAACATACAAAATATTAGTGACAACTCTATTTTGATAATGTAATAGTATCACGCACTTATTATATTGTAATTTATTTAGTTATATTTTGTTTAAGAGGATGTTGCTGATATTTTAAACCATTAATGAAAATAAACACTTAAAGAGAAAAATATTAGAAGTCTGTTTTGACTTTTTAAAAACTGTTGGTCTAAAGAATAGGTGACAATGAATAATTTTTGGTATTTATTATTAAAAATTAGCAAATACATTTAAGTGTTAGCACATATAAGTATATGAGGATGTTTTCCATACTTTGTAACTTTCATGTCTGTGAACAACTATTGGGGGAAATCCACCTGTTGAGGTAAACCTCACTGACTAGCACCTATTTTTTTTTATCAAGGTTTTATTCTTCTCAAATATATTTATTTCATGAAATAAATTATGCTTCCACAGTCAGATGTGGTGGCACATTTAAACATTCAGGAAGCCAAGACAATTGCAAGTTTGAATCCAGTATGGGCTATGTAGTGAGATCCTGTCTTAAAAAATCAAAAGCAGATAAATCAAGTCAACCAATCATACAAGAAGCTAACCAAAACAAATAAGCAGATAATCATAAACTATAGGAACAATTCTCTTTTGAATGGCAAGAATCCCCAGTATCTACTGTCATTTGAGTTGCTCTTAGCATTTCAGTTCCCAACAAACACCGGGAGTGTGTGGCAACCTCAGAGAACTGAGTGCACTGACAGGCACATTTGCTTTATGTACACCCATCATTCTCTTAAACACGGGAGAATGACTTCCTACCTTGGTTTTGCCAAGAAAAAGACTTCAGAATGCTCTGACAGGTAATAAAGTGCAGGTCCACTTGAAATGTTTCATTAAGGTGAATGGCCATGTCTGAACAGGTGAAACCATCTCCCTTGGTTTTATTGCATGCCAGCCTTGACAGAACCAGAGGTAATGTACATCTGACCTATGACAGAAAATGGTCACTTTGTTTTATGTCATGTCATATCTGTGGACATCAAGTCTAAGTTGTGCAATATGAGAAAGAGTTTGTGGATACAAAAGAATACTTACCTAGTGACCTATGCTGATGTGCCATTTGCAACCCTGATCTCACAAAGGGGAATATAATTATTCTTGGTGTTTTGCCGAATAGAGAAATGTGTTGATTTGATTAGATTTGACATGGGTAACCCTTGTTTGGTGGCCAGAGGTGTTAAGTTGAGAAGAATTGGGGTGTCTACCAACAGAGACATCGTGGGTCTTTTTTGAGAGTCACATGAAAGACAAAATAACCAGCAATTTGCAGCCTAGGCCTCCATCCTTTTGTTCTAAAAACAGAATATTGATTGTTCCTTGACATTGTTGGGCACACAAGAAGCTAGTGGACTGTCACACTCAGAAAAACGCAAAATGATCCATAGATGATATAACAAAGATGTCTTTGTATGTGTGAGAGGCAATAAAGCATTATTAAATAAAATAAAGGCAGTATTTAGGCACATGAACCTTTGTCTTATTAGCATAAAATAAAAATCCAGTGGAATTAGAAGTGCCAAATGTGTTACGTGCCCAGAAATAGAACAAGACTGAACAAGAACTCCTGAGTGTGATATCAATTGTAAGGACATGCTATACAATATAGGAATATATATATTGTATTACATATATTTTTACATACATTACATACATACATATATATATATATATATGATGTCTCAAAATTCCCCAGGGAGCATCTTTCTCTGTTACTGATATGTGAGAGCAAATGCAGAACCATTCTTTTCACAGTATATTTCCCAAAGAAGAGAGATAACACCATTGATAAAAGTCCACCAATTTTCTATGATTTCCTCTGCTGTCTACCCACTACTTTTTGTTTTAACCCAGCTGCTATCAAATAGACCTAAAAATACAATTTCATGGAATAGATTGTTTGTACATACTGGTAATTGGAACCTAAGAGTAGAATATGGGGTATCTTGTAGGTTGGTACAAGAAACCAGAATATTATTCTTCTAAGAAGTTACTTGGATTCACTTTCCTTCTATCTAACCTCCATTTACTCTGATTTGGAGTAACTATTTTTGAAGAATTGGCTTATATATTATCTATGTGTCATTTCTATGGGAAAATTATACAAACTGAACTTTACATAAGACACTTTGAAAAGGAATTCCTTTTTTCAGAAATGTAAGTGTAACTTAAAAGTCTGACAACTCCTGCTTTTTATGTGTTTTTTCCTAAATACCTGTTAGTCATCTATCTATCTATCTGTCTATCTATCTATCTATCTATCTATCTATCTATCTATCTATCTATCTTTTTATGTCTTTCTATCTACAATCTACCTATCATTTATCTATTTATATCTGTTCATCTAAGAATCAATTTATTCACTTAATCAATTTAATTATTTACTTTGTTACCATATCAAAGTCCTTGCTTGTATTATTTTGATACAAGATGCTACAGAGACATTATATAGTATTATATAGTATGTGTTACATTCATTCAGCTTACATTAATGAAACTTCATTTTCAAAAAGCTAAAATAAATGAGTTTAATTATTCAGGCCTAAACAAACATGAGGCCTGAATCATGTTTCCAAATCATGATGAATAACATGAATGAAACAAGTATGTGCCTAGGATTTACATTACAGATATTTTTACTCTTCATAAAGTTTTAATGGTCTGTTTGCTATAAGGTGGTAAAGGATGGCTTTCCCTAGGAAGTGAGATTTAAGGTGAGAACTAGTCATCCAGAGCAGCTCCACATTTGCAAATGAGTGATATAAACAATGAACTATGATGTAGGCAAAACTTGTTGTTTAGGAATAATCCAAGTAGGGTCAATGTGGACCCGAGAATGACTGGTAAAATAAAGTGTCAGTTAGCCAAATCCAGAAGATTTAGATTTGTACTCTATTCTAACTTGTGATATTTTCAAAGATTTGATCAGATATGTGATATGAATTTGTTAAAATCTGATCTTTATTTTAGAAGAATAACTTTAATCTCTGAATAGAGAAAGAAAGCATAGAAATAGAAATATCATCAAGATTTGTAGATATTTTGGTGAGGGGATTATAATAGTTGGAGAGATGAGGGAAGGACTATTTTAGATCTAATGTAATGACAATATCAAAAGTGTTAATAGCCAGGAGGCATTGGCACAACCCTATAATCCCAGCACTTGAGAGGCAGAGGCAGGTGGATCTTTGGGAATTCAAAGCCAACCTGGTCTACAGAGCTAGTTCCAGGACTGTCAGGGCTACACAAAGAAACCTTGTCTCAAAGAAACCAAACAACTTCCCCAAAGCGTTAAAAATGAATCTTATATAGGAGCAGAATATATACGGAACCTAGAAGTGCCCAATGTCAACTTTATACATGAGGACAAATGGTGGTGCCATTTTGCTGAGATGTAAATGAGCATACAACACATTTCAACTTATGAAATCTCCAATGGAATAAATTTTTCTAAACTTTTCTGGTGATAACTGTCACCTGGGGCATTTTTTAAAAAACATTAATATTCTTCTAAATACTTTGAAGCAGGGTCTCTCAGTAAATGGCCCAGGAAACCTTCAGTTCCTGTGTGATATGGGACAGCAACAGAGGATTTGGAAAGAAAAGGCAGGTCTACAGTGTTAGGGCAGGGAGGATTTAAAAGCTACCAGATGCCACTAATTAATCCAAGATCTTAAAGTCCATGGCTTTATGTATAGTGTAAGCACTCTTCAATGTCAGCAAAGAATCAGCATGCTCCAGTCATCACTGCAAGAGCAACATCTTCACATTTCATATCTAAGCTTCTTTTCCTTTCGTAAGTGATGGAGGAGTCATGGAGAAAAGAAACTCGGTCAAGTCTAGCATATCTGACATGGTTTGTTAATTTAAACAAAATTACAGTCCCTCCTTTTATATGAAACCCTACTTTTTTGCTCTTTTCCAAGGAGTCCTTGATTGAGAAGCAATGCAATTATTCATGGGAAGGAGTAACATGAGAGATTAAGAGAAAAAAGAGTAGATATAGCTTAGACACATAGAGCATTATGGCTGGATTGTTGACTTTTCAGATATTTAAGGTAATTCTCAGAAGCACAATGAGTATTTGTATATTATATTGCTAATTACAAAAAGGAATTGGAACTTTTGAAGGTTCCATCTCCTTTGAAGGTCTACTTTCTGTTCCGGAGCTCTAATATGAGATGTCTTTTTGTACACTGTCAATTACTATTGGGGAAAAAAGAAACTGTTTGGGCCTGTGGCAAAGCAGCTTAGAGGGAGGCAAGAATTTCAAGCATAGATAAAGGAAAATTAGGGCAGAATCAAGGGAGATGCTGCAAGCAGCTGCTGAGAAAGTAAGATGTTAGGAAGCTCAGGTATGTCACAGTCATGTTGCAATGCACAGATGAATAGAAATCGGTTGAGTTAAGCTGCAAGAGCTAGCTAGCAAGCCTTGACATAGGCATACAGTTTGTAGTTAATATAAGCTTTTGTGTGATTATTTGGGAATAAGTAGCTGTGGGACTATAGGTCCGAACCTCAGGCTAAAGAGGCCAGAATGTTTTGGCTACAGGGCTCATTTACTAAAAGTCATTTTTGTTTGCAACTTTATTTTCAGAGTTACATTTAAGTAGAATATTTGTTTATTATGCTAATTTGAGATGCTATATCAGGTAAGTTGATATGCTTTGTATAAGTGTCCTCTAATGATACATATGTTAAAAGATGGGTTCCCTGGTGGCACTATTGGGAGGTGGTGGAAGCTTCAGGAGGTAAAGTGTAATGCTCCCAGGGTTGCTGAAGGAATCTCTGAAGGAAGTGTGGGATACTGGCATTCTCTTCTTTCTATTGACGAGCTGATGAATTAAGTGACTTGATCCATAGTATCCTCCTATCTCATATTTTAATTCTAAGTATAACCATTTGCAATTGAATTTCTAAGTATAATCTTTAAAAACTCAATTATGAATCTGGTAAATAACTGGTTTATGTTTATAGAAAATGAGGTCTAAAGCAATAAGGCTGCTTGTTCTTGAATTTGGACTTCAAAAACTATAAACCATAATAGCTCTTTTAACTAATATGTTAATTATCTCTGGTTTCTGTTATAGTAATGGGATTCTGTCTAATGTTCGTAACACTGGTTGCTGTGTCATATACATTTAGCAAAAAGGTTGATATGAATGTGTCATATCTTGTATATCTGTCTTTCTCTAGAGAAGAGGCTTCCACAGTATCTCAGTTCACCCTGTTCTTAAAATCTCAGAATTTTTTTCATAGTGCTCCTAAGCTCCAAGATTTACCTATTAATTCTGTTCAGCAGTTGTGCTACAAAACTTAGGAAGTACATATGTCCTACCAATTAAATATTTGTTTGGAAAATAAACTGAAAGAAAACTCACCTTATTAATAGCAAAATTATATTCCAGAGAGGATAAATGTGTCTACTTAAGAATCACATAGTTCCTTAAACATTAAAATCAGGTAAGATACGTCCAACTTAATTTCTCATCCAGAGCTGAATTTTTTTTCAGCAGCCGCAAAGATAAGAAACTCCAAAAAATCAAAAGAGAGAATGTCCTCTAATGTTGAAATTGTAGATTACCTTGAGCTGTTAGTTTATGTAATATAGATAACACCTGATATCTAATAGTTTAAGTTGTTTTAGCTTTATATTAGTGCAAAAGTCACATATATTTAGGTACACTTTAATATTTTTTAAAGTTCTTTTTGTGTGAGAGATTGTGTGTGTGTGTGTCTGTCTGTATGTGTTGGTGCTCATGGATGCCACAAGCAGGATGTTCCTTGAAGCAAGAATTACAAGTGTTTTATGAGCTGCCTAATGTGGGTGTTTGAATGTGAATTTTGGTCCTCTGATGGAGAAGTAAGTACTTGTAACTAATGAGCCATTTCTTCAGACCCCCATACTTCTCATTTTGAAATTTGATATTTTCTCTCTCATAGTTCTGGGCAGTGGCAGAAAGTAGCAGCAGTTAGTCATCTCTGTGACCCCAAGACTAAATAGTGGTAGTCTGCAATGTGCTGTTTCCATGATAGGACATTTGGGAGAATAGATATAAGAAATGTATTTTTGACTTAAAGTATATTTAAATCATAATGGATATATGAAGTCATATTCTGAAAAGCCAGGGGTCTTCTATTTATAGATGTTGCAAAGTTCCCATGGAAAAATCTGTAGTACTTCATAATAACCTTGAATTAGTTGCAGATCCATGGAGTTCCTAAAGCACTTTAGCAACATCAGCTTTTGAGCCAACTAAAAGATAAATGGTGTGAAAATGATCACTAATGGATAATATCTATGTCCTACACATGGAAGTGGTTCACCTCATTTTCCCTTTTGTTCTAAAGCTTTGAAAACATATTAACATTTTCTCTACCTGACTGACACACTTTGATGTGATAAGATCTTGGTTTTCTTATCTCTTGCTTTGAGAATGTGATGTCATACCTTATTGGACTCTATGTATGGGTCCAATAACCCAAAGTTCAGGAGCTGGATAGATCAATTCAGAGTTCAGCAAGGCTACACTTATTGCCCTTGTTTCTCTCAAGATAGGATGTCTTTGAAGTTATAGGCCTGCACATGTTTCAGCTATTTCTCAGGACACAGTGAGCTCTGGCTGTGACAGAGACACACTCCATCAGCTTTTGAGGCTAATCTCCAGAAATATGCTCACCAGTGCTGGCACCAAGGAAGGGTCTACATTGCCAAAGGATTATACATGTCCTCAGGTATCTGCTGTATTGGCCATACCACTCTCCTGAGAGCCTTTCTTTTAAATGCACATCTCGAACTTTAATTATACCTTCCTTTCCTTAGAGGCCTGCTTTTACCCTAATTGAGCAACTAGACTTTTATAATTTAACACTCACTCACTATGGCATTAATTTACCTCATTGTTGGAATGTTCCCCATGAGATTTGTTCCCATTATTTTCCCACACTTTAAACATTTGTGAATCAAAGGGCAAAACATCTCTTTATATAGTAATAAGCCACAAGATTAGTAAAGTCATACTTTGATCTTATTTTAATCATTTTCTTCTCCAGATTAGTTCTCTGTCACTCAGCTATTCAAACAACAGAAACTGGAAAATATGATCCAGGCTCAGGCCTGAGGAAATAGAGAGAAAGGTTTAAGAGTCAAGGATTATTTCTCCTACTTTTAATTTAACTTTTGGTGTTCATTCTTTTTGGACCACAATGTGTCAAATGCTGAAAATCTGAAATAACTCACATTTCAACATTTTTAAAAAGATAAGAGACAAAGATGTGTTATTTGCAACTACTAACCAAAGTAAGAGTTTGGATTAAGGTTTTTTAACCTTGCCTCTGTCAGTATTTTGGTCCAAATAATTGGTGGTGGTGAGTGCTATCATGCATTGTAGGGCATTTATGCATATCTTAGTAGCATGCTCCTCTAGATGTGGTAACCAAAAATGTCTCTAGACATTGTCAAATATTATCTGGAGGTAGGTGGGATGTAAAATATCTCCAGGTTGAAAGTCATCAAATTAAACAAATTTATGGAAAGATTACAAAGTACTGAAACTAGCAAACTAGAATTCCCTCAATCAGAGCATCCCCAGAAGTGCTCAAGGTTGTGAAATTTAGGCTTCTGCTTATTCACTGCATTGAAACTCTTTGTACTTATATTCTGAGCCTTTTAAAGCTGCATTTCAGTTGCATATTAAGAAACTCCATTTGGTGCTCAGCTTTCTGGTCTCAGAAAAGAAAGCTGGTTGCTTGGTTGCTAATGGTAGAGTCACTCCTGCAGATGATGCTTTCAGCCCAAGGGAGTAGGTGGCACCTTGCCCCTTGCCACAAATTATATCTTTTTCTCAGCAATGGGTCTCAAGCAGTATATGGTGTTTGTGTGTGTGTGTGTGTGTGTGTGTGTGTATAATACCTGTGTCCTACACCTCAGGTATGAGCACTCTTAAGACTTTCACTGAATGCACTGGGTTTCAATTTCTCCCTTGAGAACAGGCTTGCAGTGGCTCATTTCTTTACAAGCATTGGTCCCTAGAGTCACCCCAATAAACTTTCTGTGTAGAAGTCTGCCCCAGAGTTCGTTTCTAGAGCTCACAACCAGACACTCATACCTTAAACATTTTACTGTAAGAACACAGGTAGGTGCTAGTGTTTTTTTCTCCAGGCTTTTGATGGAGGGAAAATGCCTTTTCTTTGGTTCCAGCTGCACTTAACAGAGTTCTTCGTGCCTTTATGTATTAACTATGTCAGCAAGTTTGAGTTCAGTTTGTTTGAACAGAGTGAAAATCACTCATAAATATTGTGTACAGAGTATGTTTAGATTCTAAAGCTCTTATATTTGTGTTTTCATGTCTAATTCAAGAGCCAGCTTAGCTATATGTGCTGAGTTTTACAACTCTCCCAAATATTCACCTTGCCCCTAGAAACAATCATTTACTTAATACAACTTTTATGTTGTTTAATTCAGCTACAAGGTGGTTATACATAAAATGAACTGGGAACAAACATCATTAAGGGTAAATGACTCTCTGCATGGTCAAAATTATCATGGATTGCCTAGGCCCACAAGTGGAAGGCTATTTCAGTTTTCTGAATCAGTATGTTTGGCAGTAAAACAGACTACTTTTCTAGGATAGGGAGGGAGGTAGAGGCATCAAAGCTTGTTAAAGAGGAAATGGAGATTTAGATATATTTCTTGGTGGTACCCCATATTTTAAACTAGACCTTAGATCAGTATTATTTCTGCTAAGCTACAGATTCAACTAGAATGACCAATAAGGAATTATAACTTGTTCACAAATCTTAGATTTTTGGTTATTTGAAAGTAGCATTGTTTTGGTTTAAATTTTGATAATCCCCATTTCAGTGAGTCACAATAGTCTACTTTCCTTGAGGAATTATAATCTGTTAATGGTTTCTAAAGAAGGAGACACATTTTCATCAGGTATGTAGCTGCTGCTCAATTGCCATGCTTGCAAGCTTTCACCCATGCTCCCATAAGAAACCCTAATTTAACTCACTCACACACACACACATACACACACTCACACACACTCATATACATACATACACACACTCACACCCCACACCATACATGCACATACAGATGCACACACACACACCACACATACATGCACATTCCAAACTAACAGCAAATAAAGTCAAAGCCAAAAAGACACGAAAGTAAAAGGAAAACTAATTGGGATGAAGATCAGCAGAGGTGAGTGTGGGTTAAGAGTGGGCAAGGGTGTTTGTTCAAGCCCACGGGAGACCTGCCCCTTTCAAAGAAGAGGAAGGGGTGGGGGTAGATGGGAAGCTGGGGGTCAGGGAGAGGAGGGAAGGCAAACTTCAGTTGCTATGCTAAATAAAAAAAATGTTGTTTAAATAAAGAGTGGGCAATGGGTGTCAAATAAAATTAAAATACATTATAGATTTCTATGAAAAATTTCAAAATGCAAACTTTTTTATAATTAATGTACGCTAATATTAAATTATAAAAATAATTAAATAAGTAAATATATAAAAGCAAATGATCTCTCAAACCTCATGTGTTGAAGGCTTGGCCACCAGTATGGCACTGTTGAGAGGTGGTGAAGGCCAAAGGCTTCATTCAATAATTGATGGGAACAGATGCAGGGACCCACAGCAGAACATTAGACAGAGCTCAGGAAACCATGCAGAGGAGGACGATGAGGATTGTAGGAGCCAAAGAGGCCAGGGACAGCACAAGAAAACACACAGAATCTGCTAACCTGGGGTCAGAGGGGCCCACAGAGACTGAACTGAGAGCTATGGAGTCTGCATGGGACTGACCTAAGTACTGTATGTGTGTGTGTGTGTGTGTGTGTGTGTGTGTTTGTGTGTGTGTGTGTGTGTGTGTACAGTTGTGTAGCTTGGTCCTCTTGTGGGACTCCTAACAGTGGGAGAATGGGTTATTTTTGAGTTTCTGACTCTGTTGCCTGCTTTGAGGACCCTTTTCTCTTACCACTGGCTTGCCTCAACTACCTTCAATAGGAGAGGAGGTGTCTAATCTCACTGGAACTTGATATGCTATAGCTGGCTAATATTCATGGGAGGCCAATTTAGTTTTGAAGAGAAACAAAGGAGGAGTGTGTTGGAGGGGAGCAGGGTAGAAGGGAGATGTTGGCAAGGGACTGGGAAGGAAACTTCTGTCTGTCTGTACAGAAAAGTGTGATGAAGCTTTGAGAGACAGTTGTGGGAGGAAACAGTAGCAGAGGGTGGGGGCCTTGAGGGAGATACTGGGATCCTGGCAACTGCTTCTCACTCTCTCTTCACTTGAACACTCAAATGTTCAAGTCCATGGTCCAGTCTGCCATGAAATGACCAGATCTTCTCTGCCACAGCTTTTACCTTGCTATGTAGCTAAAAGCAGACTGGACCATGGACTTGAACATTTGAAACTGAGTCAGAATAAAGACTCTCTTTCTTTAGATTAATTTTCGTGGGCATTTTGTTATAGTAATGACAAGTTATCCAACACAAGCATGGAGAATTTACGTCTGGTGCTCATTAAGATGAGCAGTAAACACACAAATTCCAATGCTCTGTTAGTACTCAGCTGTGGGAACATCCTTCCTTGACACTTAATCAACCTCAAATAAACTAACTGCGAGGTAATGGGGATTTAGCGTAGTCTATACATGTAATTATGAGAATAGTCTTTATTATTAACTAGGAGGAACTTGCGGTTAAACTATATGATTATTCATTGATTAATATGTGTTCTGTGGAAAATTTCTCAAGAGACCACAGAAGAAAAACAACTATTCATTGTTACAGGAAATGATAGGACACATTTTTCTTTCTGCATTTTACTGGATATGATAGGAAAGGAAAGTTTTGGAATAGATAATTTTCAGACTTATCAGACTTAATTTTCAGATAGTTTTTTTTTTACTAACTATAAAAAACCTCTTTATTTTGAGAGAATATGCCATAAAGCAGAAACATTATGAGTTATCCCACTAATTATATAAATTGAAACATGGCTGTTTGAATTAATGTTGCATATAAAATCTTCCACAAAATTTTACTCTTAAAATTTAACATTTAGTTTTCTACTTCTTATTTTGAAAGCTCTGTGTGTTTTTGTATATATGTGTGTTCAATCACATATACATACATTATATATATATATATTACACACAAATGCAAAATTCTATTTAGGACAGTACATTATACTTAATTTAAGAATTGAAATAATTGGGGGCATGTTGAGAAACTTCTAACTACATACTACAGGGGCAAATTTTTTAGGATAATTCAACTAAGAGAAGGTTCTCTCTAAAGTATGTATAGGTAACTAACAGAAACTTACATGGTTAATATCTACAGATTAAACTTTCTGGTTACTTAGCTTAAAATTTTTGATCACTATGAAAAGTACTGATTTGAATGTACTTGGATGTTTCTTTTGATATACAGATACTCAAATTTAATTTATATCTATTTAATTTTAATTTAATTAGTATCTAAAAATAAAATTGATTTGTCTGTCAGAGACCTGCTTTGGTGAGGGGTTCAGGTCCCAGAAAGTACCTGTGTACTGGGGAGGGGGGTTGAAGCAAAAGAGGAGACAGATGCACCTGAGTGTACATCAGGATGAAGACTAGTAGCCTTTAATTGAAGAAAGACTGCACCCTTTATATTCTATAGTTTCACATAGGATTAAATGGGAGACAAAGAGCATGTGAACTGGGGTGTGGCTTTAGATCAGGAGTTGAGGAATCTAGTATTGACCTTGACAATAAACATCAGTTATGTGTTAATGAGAGGACCACAAGATTCTTTTCCTTCCTTCCGTCCTTCCTTCCTTCCTTCCTTCCTTCCTTCCTCCATTCCTTCCTTCCTTTCTTCCTTCCTTTCTTCTGAAATAAGAATGACTGCTTTATCTAGCAGGAACTTTCCTCATGTTTCCATGGGAATGGAGCTCTTTATACAAATGCCTGACCTTGAGAAAGGAACTTTTGAAGAGCAGACACAAAACTAGTTTCTTAGTCTTACTATATGGGCCTGTTTCCCTGCTAATGCTCCCCAAAGAGACATCTTGATATAGTACTGTTTCCCATTTTACTGTACCATTGTGATTTCTCTATTTTGTTAACTGAGCTCCTGTCCTTAATGGCTTCAGGCTTGGGATATGAATTGTAGACATTTTATCATTGGGATCAGGTGTGTCTAATAAATCTCTAACTTTCCAATTCTTGATGTAATTAGGAGGGCACAATAGAATTCCTGGTTTCTAAATTAGAGGAGATTTTTTTTTCCAAAGAATTATTTTGTTTAAAGAGGCTACCATGTACACATTTTTATCTTTTACCAAATCCCACTCAGAATTTCCCAAAGGAAAGGCATTAACATTGAGAATCTTTAAAAATGAAAGCAAAAACATGTGGGATAATTGTTTAGTGCAATGTTGAAATGTTCTAACTTTACATGCTGGAGAAGTGTGGTGTGCAATGTTGAAATGTCAAGCTGTAATGATTATCATGTGGTCCATGACATGTGTCAGAAGTGATATACATTATAACTTTTAAAAATAGTTTGTTTTTAATGTTGTGAAGTTATAATTTCATAATTTCTTCCTTTACTTTCTTCTTTCCAAATTCTCCCAAGTAGTATAAATTCTTCCCTTGTTCTCTTTCAAGTTCTTGAGTTCTATTTTATTTAATTGTTGTTATCTATATGTGTCTGGATATATATTCCTAATACATAATTTCTAATACACAGTCTATCTATTGTAATGCCTGAAGCTCGGTTCCCCCAGAGAGACCACCAGAGATGGAGATATTGGAAATGCAGCAAAAAAGTTTATTAGCAGAGGGATACAAGCCAGGCAGGGAGCTTGTTCCCGGCACTCATACCTGATGTGCTGTGTGGTGCAAGGAAGAGCTGAACACCTCAAATTATATATGCATTTTATAGGCAAAAACCACAAAGTGGGGTTACTTGGTGTCAAGGGTGCAAGTGTGCTGCTGATTGGCTCATGCTTAGGGACTTTTTACAGTTTAACATTCCTGGACCCCACCTGGGTAGAGGTGCCAATTCTACTGCTTTAGGATTGGATAATCCAGGTGTCTTTAGATAGTGCTTATCTTATTCTTTCTTGTAACTGGGTAAGCCCCTGCCGCAAATGTGAAACTAAACTTTATTTTACTTTCTAATACAAAATGAATACTAGAATACAAAATGGAATTTCTTGAGCTGTTTACTCTGTTCATTTATATGATGTTGTTCATTTGCTTATATTTTCAGGGCTGACAATTTTTAGTATTGGATAACCAATGGTATGCTCTTTAATCCCTGGGGAAGATTATTTTTCTAGCTCTCAACATGCTTTGGTTGTCTTTAGATTTTTGTCTAGGGTTGAGGACTTGTGGACCTGCTTACACTCATGTTAGCATATCTTGTTTAGGTAATGTTCAAGCAGCTATGTTGATGAGGCTTTATGGGTATAGCTTATAACATTTCTAAGAGACCGAATTTTATGGAAAACTACCTGTTCCTCTGTTTCTTACAATCTTTTTGCGCCTCTTTTGTAATGATTCTTGAACCTTAGTGCTGGATTTGGCTTGTAGATGTCTCAATTGGAGCTGGACTTCCCAAAACATTTTGATCAGTTGTAGTTTTCTGTAGTCATTAGCTGATCATTGCAAAGCATAGTGAGGGTGAAGATTGTGTTTACCTGTGCATATGAAGACAAATATATAGAGTATAGTTAGGAATTATGCTGGTTTAGTACTGTGACAATTGTAGGATTTCCTTCAAGATCCATGACTTCAATAGTCCTGGGTAGTTGACTAATTTTCTAGTACCAGGCATAATTATCTTCTCACTGAAGATGTCTGAAGTCCATTTGGAGAACTCATATTTAATACCAAGTTACTTGTACTACTATTACACCCTTAAGGGGTTATTGTACCATACTAGTCATTGTAATTCATAGCTGGGGAGAAATGCTGTTTGTTTTTCCAGTGGGAGATTTCATGGCATCTCCTGTTATCATGAAAGCTAGCCCTCAATAAGGAGGCTTTCAACAGCAGTTCCCAGAACATTTTGTGTCTGTAGTGCGTTTTTTTTCTTTTTTTTTCTTTTTGCAATAGGTAATTATCTTCCACCTCCATGGGGCAACCAAAGATAATAGCAATATCCTATGATGTTGTGGGAGTCTTTTGGACAACCTTGATCAACAACTCAAGAGTTCTCATGCCTGGTCCTGGAGGTTTTGTTAGATAGTATTTGGCTCTTAGAAGGAACATTGTCAGCCCGGATGAGAAAATTTTCGTTCAGCTATATATGTACGTTTATATAGAGACTTATATCTATCATAGATACTTTAGGTAGATAGTAATAGTTTTCAGACATCCTTGCTTTGTGTTATCCATTCCCTTTCTTCTCCTATGTTTATCTCCCTCCTTGCTCTGTGATAGAACCCCTCCTCCATTCATTCCTTCTCAGATCACTTCTATCTTGCTATTCCTTTTACATTTACTCCTTCCCATAATGGTGATAACAGTTTGCATTACACTAACAATATCATATATTATATGTATACATATATATCTGTTTTTGTTTTTATATGTGGCAATCTGATACTTAAATAATGATATTTCATCATAGATTTATTAGTAGTTCCATGATAACTGATGAAATAATTCATATATGTGCAACTGGATATTCTATTTTGAAAAGTATCTTTTCAAATTCTTTACCATTTTTTTTCTCATTGTCTCATTAATTTGCAGAACCTCTGATAAGTATCCATGTTATTCCCTTACTAGATAGGGTTATTGAAAAATTTTAATTTCATAATGTTGGTCCTACTTGGATCAAAAATAGTCCTATGAGATTACTTGATGGTCAATTAATTCTGAGAAAAATTAAGGCGCACTGACTTTCATGATTGTATCCTTGACTAAATTCTTCAAACACTGCTGTGTGATCTGGGAATTGTTCTAATGTCAAAGAAGCTTTTTGTTCATTTTGTAAAATTGATAATACTACTCACAAAATAATACCATTTTATATGACAGACTCTAGTAGAGAGTCTGATATATACTAGAGGTATAATATATTTTATATTTTAAAGGATAATAAAATATATTTTCTTTATCTTTTCCTGGGTGTATGACTATGGCCACAGATTAAAGTCTCAGAGCCTCATAGAGGCTTCCAGCTGCTACTGTGACCCTTTTGGCCTCACTTGTTTCTGCCACTTCTGTTCTTGTTTTCTGAGATGGCAGTGCAGAACAAAATTTTGATAGAGATGTGGAGATGAAACATATTCAATTTTATAAGAGAATAAAGCATACAAGTAAGCAGATTTCCCCAAACAACAAGGAAGAGATATTTTGAGAACAATTTATACGTGTTCATAAATTGGGAGCTAATTGAATATCTTTCAAATCTTTTTCTCAGAAGTTTTCCTTGAGTTTCAATGGGTGTCTTCTAGTTTAAACATATGGCTACATATCTACTTTATGTATGTTTGTTCTGCTCAGGCATTAGTGACATTTATTTGTAGTTTGAAAAGTAGGCTTATGGTCCATTTGCTGAAATATGCCTATAGGCAAAGGAGCCAGAGATTGTTGCTAGTCCAGAACATTACCTGAGTCAGACTTCCAAAACAAATACAACAACTAAATATAATAGTTGGGTTTTTTTTGGGTCTGATTATAAAGTGGAAGTTTCTTTTTAAAGCATAATTATTTTAAATTCACCGCTTAATATTTCTACAGTAGACATGGATAAGAGTACTTACTACCTGAGAATGTAGTGCTCAATATCTTAAAAGTAAAGGACCCCACTTAGTAGAGGAACAGCTCTTAAAAAATAGAGCTGAGTAAATTACAAAATGTGTTTATTAGAAGTGCTACATTTAATTACTTTGTGCATTTTAAGAGCAAAGTTGCTAAGATGGAAAATAAGTCCATGTAAATTTTCAATATACTCTTTGTAGAATTCTACTCTTTGCTTCCCAATAAATGTCTTTTGTTGCCAAGTGCTCTGAGGAATTATTGGAGTTGGTATTCTTTTAGGCAATAAAATCATTTCAAAATGCCCTACATCCATTCCATTTATAGATTTTTGTTTCTCCCCTGAGGAATTCATATAGCAGAAATGTGAAAGTGCTGGGTGTAGAACACTTGCTTTTACAATCTATTACTATACAACTAAACTACTTCCAAGTGGCCTATTGACTTCCGAGGTTTATGGGTTTGCTCAGTTAGTGGCAACTCTACAGAGAATTCCACAATGACCTATTTGAGACCACATTTTCTTTTTAATGATATTGTCCTTTGAAGAATTATCAAGTAGTTTTTTACATTTAGTTTTCTGACTTGCAAAAGCCATTTCACTATAATCAGCAACTGGCTGACTATTTAGATTCCATTATTTGAGATGGCTTGTTACAAGCCAGCCTTAGAAGGTACATAACATGATGCTATCATTATCATCTTCATTGCATGCTCTCCAGGAACTTGCTAAGCATCTCTTGTATGTCTGTATTATAAATTCATATTTGATAATCTGAATTTTCAAACTTGGTTACCATATATTGGTTTTAAAAGAAAATGTTATACTTCTTTAGAGAATTTAAAGTTAAAATTTAGATAAGTTTAGTCTAACAGGAGAAACTGGATAGAATCAAGAAGTTTGAAGATGTATGCTAAATATTTAATCAAGTTGAATAAATTTTAATTATAATTACTGTAATACTTGTTTTTTGGAAACATTCTGATATCTTTGATTTGAAAATGGAGACTGGAGAGAAGTTGCTCTGCATATATCTCAAGGTCTTAACAAAAAACAAGCAAGCAAACAAACAAAACAAAACAAAGCACTAAGGACTCCTGGTTTTGTTAAGTCTCTCAGGTATGTAAAATCTTCAGGATCCCCTTATCCAGCAGTTCAGGGAAAGGAGAAAGGACTGCCATTTTGAGTTTCATTAGGGTTTGGGAGTTTTAAGGGAAATCCAGTGGGGATCTTATACATCATCTCAGCAATAAATCTGTGGACAGTGAATTAGATGCCCTAGGTCTTTAATTTCTCCTCATTATGTTTGTAGTTTTACATTTCCTGTGATGCTCAGCAGCAAAACTACTGAATGGAGTAGCCATGAGGAACAGGGTAGAGGCAGTTACTTACTTTCTATTCCCAGACACTCTTGAGGATAGAATGAAGGACATGGCACCTCCCAAAGAAGTATCACATCAAGAAGAAATGCACCCTAGGAAAGGCTTTTCTCTATTTCAAATGATTTAAATTTAATCTAAAGACATTTTAAGGAATATTACATTGAAGTTTATAATAGTATATAATGGTTAAAAGTCTTTACAGAATTTAATTTTTATTTTTTGTCATGATAATGGTGATGTAGGGCTGGAAGTCATTTTCAGGTTTATTAACTTTATAAATAGGCTTAAAGATGACAACTATAATATCATCTCAATAAAAAATAACAACTAAAAGGCTAAATTTCTAGAGTGTAGGGATCTTGATTCTACTTAAAAAGCAGCACTTATTCCCTACCTTCATAAATTATGCAAAGCTTGTAACAGACACAAAAGTACATAAAATTGTATAATGAACTCCTGTACATCTGTCTCCTGGGTAACCAACACATCTCAACCTGCTTCATCTATCTTTTATTTTGAGCTCCATTATTTTAAGGCACATCTAAGACCTCATTATAACGTATTTTTAAGTAATTTCACTCATATTTTTGTCTTACTGATCTCACTGTCAGGGTAAATGAAGAGATTACCTGGTGGAACAGAAGTACAGGCATTAGAACTGTCTTAGTGCCCCTGTTTGTGAGATGATGTTCTCTGGGAATTACATGTGGACCTCTTAAAAATCTCAGCAGCTGTGATTCCCTGAAGGAGATCTGCATGGGATTAACTTTTCATCATGGAGGACAAATAGGGGTTCATGGAGCCCTGACAATCTCTAAAGACTTTGGTGGAGCCAACAGCTGCTGGGGGGAAGGAAGAGACATTTTCTTCAGTGGTATAGCCACTCACAAGTTGCTCATGCTTTTTATTCCTTTCCTCTCTCATTCTCATGTAAGGAACCCTAAGTCAGTTCATTAGTTTTCTAAGAGAGACTTGATAAAATTGTTTCTTTGGTCTGTCACTGATACATTATCTAAGGTGAAACCAATATTTGTGCTTCTCTCCAGGAAAAGTTTACAAATGGAACAGTTCTAGCATATCTGTCATCACCTCTTTCCTAGCCCTAATAGATTTTCTGGTCAGATATCACACATAGCCTCTATTTATAATAAGTATATTATGAAGAGAAATGAGGTTTGTTTGTTTGAATTTCTTTTCTTTTTCCCTTTATGGTGTGTGTGTGTGTGTGTGTGTGTGTGTGTGTGTGTTTGTGTGTTTGTGTGTGTATACATGTATGCATACATATGCACATTCTATGTATATGTGTGAGCAACATGCATATGTGTCCGGGTGCTCATACGGAGATGATAGGATAGCCTTGGATGCTCATTATCAACATGTAGCTGTTGGAGCCATAGTCTCTTTCTGTTCACCATTTTGTATATCTGACTATGTGGGCCATTGACTTCTGACAATCTTCCTGTGTGATGTGGGCTATGAATATGTGCTACTACCATTAGTTAATAAAGAAGCTGTTTGGCTTACAACCAGGTGGGGAATCCAAGAGAGAAAGAGGAAGAAGAAAATCCTAGTCAGAGCAGAGGCTGCTAGCTGCTGGGTGAGTAAGATGTAATGAACACGGGTAAGCCACAAGCCATGTGGTGATACATAGATTAATAGAAATGGGTTAATTAAAGATATAAAAGCTAGTTATCAAGAAGCCTGACCCATAGACCAAATAGTTTGTAATTAATGTAAGCCTCTGAGTAATTATCTTATAAACAACTGCAGGACTGGGTGGGAGAGATTGGTCCAGACCATAGGGCTAGGCAGGACTGAGAAGCTTCTGGTTACAATTGGTGTCCAATATGGGGCACAAACCCAGGACCCTGAGATTAAGAGTCTCATGCTCTCCCTACTGAGTTAGCCTTTCGGGCTACACTTGATTCAATTTCTCTTTAGGAGCAAGGGGCCCAAATGCATGCTACCACTTCTGCCTTCATTGCAGTTCTGGGGATTTGAACTTAGCTCCACATACCTGTGCAGCAAAAGCTCTTGCCCATGGAGCCATCTCCTTAGGTTGAGTCTATTACTTAGCTCAATGACAGTCCTGCTGCTCCCAACCACAATAAAACTCACAAAACTGTGGTGGATACTTGGTCTCTGATGAACAAGGCAGATTCTTTCTCCTTGGAATTTGGTATTAAGACTACAGACCACTCTTTATTCTTGGAGGTGTGTTGTGTCACTTCCAAAATGATGGGACAGAGCTACTTTCTGTTAGAAGATATTTGAATAGTGTCCTGACAGGAACAACACAAGAAAACCATGGTAACATCTGGAAAATCTTAGCTGGAAACAGTATGAAAGGCATTAGCAAAGACCCAAGGTGGATGCCTGTATAGAATCTTTATAGAATAGCACAGAGACCATCTTACCATGGTAGAGAAAAGTCTGAGAGACACTGACAGGGAGGCTGTGAGTAGCTATATTGGTTAGGGCAATGTCTGTAGATGTTTTCCCAAATGCTGTGAGAAAATGTTTCAAGGTTTTAAGTGAACTGATAAAATCTAACCATAAATTCAAAGAATTTCAAATGGCCATGCAGAGACCAGACAGTACTTTTAGAACTGTGACTTTAGAAAACAGCACAAATGTGAGAACTATAGCGCACTAAACACAGTTCTGCTGTTTGATTCTCAAAGCCATTCCTGCCAGCATTTGCTTTCTGGAATTTGGTGAGGAGGTGGAATGGACCATGGCCTCTTCCTAGACTGTCTAGCGGAGTAGGGAGACCTCAGCTTAGCAGACTTACCTAGAACTTCACCATCAGGGTTCTTTCCTCACTTCTCAAGTGAGCCACTGTGTTGCCACTTGATTTAAAGGGTATCAGTGATAACAATATAATCAGACCCCCATTTTGTTGCAACTAAACTTTGCTTTTTACAGTAGACAATTCACTTTACTCTAGCTCAATTAAAAAATTCAACTCATTTCAGAAGTTTGCAGTAGGGAAGAAAGGGATGATGAATTTTGTTTCTCTTCCTCATTTTTTCTTCTTCCTCCTGCTTCTTCTCCTTTCTCCTACTTTTTTTATTATTCTCCTCTTCCTCTTCTTCTTTTTCAACTACTACTACACTACTACCAGGATGATAACATGGAAAGAAATCTAAATGTAGACCCCTTAGTACCCCAGTTTTGATCCAGGACTAATTGCTTACACACTGCAGGGTCTGTGGGTGAGACCATTGTCTTACAAAACTCAAAAACCTCTGATCATCAAACTTATCAGACTGGTGAAAGGATATGATATTTTTATACAGAAGAAAGTACATTGTAAATACTTAGTTTGATACACAAAGCAGTTTTGATGTGATTGCCAGATGGTACCACCAGGAGGCTTTTATCTTTTCATCTGACTCATTTACTAGGAATGAGACAATCTTAGACAGTTCACAAGCTGATCCATAAATCATACTGTTCTTCTGGGAAAAGTCCAGTGAATCTTCCATGTGTCTAGCCCTAGAAGGTACCAAAAAGCAGTAGACAATTCTTTATCTATCTACTTAAACAGTATTTTCACTTACTAAATTCTTTGGATTTTGTAGATTATCTGTGTAGTAATAGTTGAATGCATGAAACATCATAGGTTTTAGCAAAAGTGTGCACTAAAATAGTTTTTACATATAAAAATTATTTTTTCTTTTCCAAAAAGATCTACACAATGAGATAAAATATTGCTCTGTTTTTCATGTATATAGCTTTCCCATGTGTTTAAATATGGCAATACTTAAAGCTCTGAGGATTTGTTTTATAAGTAAAAACATACTACCTTGTAAAGCTACAATTTTAGCTTCAACCTAGAAAAAAGGTAATATAGTTGTCTCTTTTCAATCTTGATTTGTTTCTCACAACCCACCATGCTTCAAAGAATTAGATGAAATTTTCCAAAGACATTTTATGAATTAAAATTGCATGCCGTATTGAATAGCATGAAGAAATTGTGTACAATCTGTTCCATCCAGCCGAGGTCCCAGATCACCTTGCTGTCCAGCATATCTGCACTGTTTATGCCACCCATCCACTAGTCACTAAGCAGCAGGCTTTTCTACTCTCAGACCCATTGTAGTGGTGTCTGAGTGTTTATGTGTGAGTTGTCCCTGTTTTTCCCCAGGGCAAGGAGTGTGATTGTAGAGACTCAGATGCAAGGAACAGAAGCTACATTTCATTAAATGAGAAGTGAAAGTTCATAATATGGAGGGAAAGAAAAACAAGTATATTCTGAGCTGAGATCTAAAATAAGAAATCTCTTCCTGTGTGTGGGGGAGGTGGCTGTTGAAGAATGAATGAACACAGAAACAAACTCTGAGATGATCTATCTATAACTTACTTACATTGCAGCTGACATTAATCCTGCAAAGAAACTTTTAGGCAGAGCAGACTGTTTCCTTTTCCAGGGTATCCTGTCTGGTAGATAAGCTCTTAGGCAGACTTTATTCTCTCTTGCTCCCTACCTGTAACATTTATATAAAAATTTTCACAGAGCAAATACTGCTTGGAGAGAGCATTTCATTTTAATATGTGTCAATGACTTGTCACACACAACTTAAAGACATGATACTTCACAGAGACCAAAGCTCAACGGAGTAGTTATTTTATCTACTAATCGCATGCTGCTGGACTTGATTTAAACCTGCTCTCTTGCCCTCAAAGCATTTTCCAAATGACTGTCTGCAGTTCAATAGGCTGTGTGCAATGTTCTAGTGGAATCTATTTCTGTCCATAAAGACCCTCCTATCTCAGGAGTGACATTAATGATTATCTCTCTCTTTCACATGGGCACCCAGCAGCTGAATTGCCTAGATGACTTCCTGCTCATTCAGATCATTAGAATTTTGCACCTCACACTGACTAGGCAATAATAAAAACACTGTTTACCTTTATCTGGAAGCCTGCAGCTCCATTCTCGTGCAAGCTAGGCACAGAGTGAGGACACAGCATTGTTTCTTCTGCTCCTTGTTGGGGGTAGAATTTCTCAGTGTCTGATTCTGAAGACAGCAAGGCATTGCTTCATCTCAAGAAAACATTAATAAGAGATGGCTTTCTTTGGGAGTGAATGCTGAAGCGGAAGCAGAAATGAAAAAGAAATTAAACTTTCAAAAGGGGCTTAAGAAAATATAGAGGCTGAGTTTTTAATACTTGCCAAATCCATTCATCTAGAGAAAAATGATTTTGTCTATAAAGGTGACAATAGGCTGCCAATCTGTGTAATGAAGACTTTGAAAGATACTGAGTTGAGATTTTGATATACCAGAACCTGAGCATTTTTTATTACAATAGAATATGTTTTGTTCATGGATTACTGATTCATAGCAGAGTGCTTTAGATTATTTTCTTGTACTATTTTATCACATATTTTATTCACATATTCCGCAATGTGGTTTTGTGATTCTTCCTACAATAGTTGACATTTTCCCCTCTGTCCTTTGAAGTTGGATTGAGCTTGTGACACACAGTGGCCACTAGGATTTAAGAGAGTGCGACTATATATCTAACCAAGTTTTGGAAAGTGAAAAGTAGACTTCTTCACTACTGGACAGATCACTGGAAGAGACAATTATATGTAGAAGAGCTTAGCTGTATCCACAGTGGCCACTTCAGACAAGCTTATAATCAGCAGAACAGCAAACATTGACCCACAGCTGACCAGAGATTATAAATCAGTGCAGTTGGCACATGGCCATAAAGGGTTCACAGGAAGTGCTTGTTACCTGATTCTGAGTTTGATTTGCAATGGTAGCTAAGTGGTAGTGGCAACAGGAACCAAGACTATACACTAAATAATTAATTTTCTTTCATGTTCTAATTTAAAAGATGATATCAACACTCATGAAACAATAGACTGACTAACAACAGGTTTCTTTGCTTTACTTATGCCTCATTCACCTGCATACTCAGTAGAAGATGGGGCCAGCATATAATCTCAAGGCTGGATACTTTAAACGTTTGTGGAATGTGAAGACTTTGATGGAAATGATAATAATTTGAAATAAAAATAAATAATAAAATGTAGCAAAAACGATATGTAGATTCCATGAATCCATAACATGGTTTCCTTCAGTAAAATCTCATGTGAATATATCATATAAAAACCTGGAGACAGCACTTGATCTTAGCCAAAAGGATATACACAGATAAAAATATGACTTTATTCATAATTTAAAAAAGAGAAAAAAAGGAAAAACAAACAAACAAAAAAACCCAGGAGACTGACATTTACATAACGTTATTAATCAGGCCATAATGACATTTTTTATTACAGAACAGATTTTACATTCACGGACTCTCTTTCCTTTCTCCCCCTTTCTCTTTTTGTGTGTATGTGTAGCTCTATAAAACTGGTTTTATGTATAGACTTATGCGATCAATCATACTAAAGAGCTGATTATCAGCATATGGAAATACTTATGATCACTGCTATACAGTTTTATCCTCCCCACCTTTCCGTTCTTGCCTTCTCACATCTGCTAAATACATCTGCATTATCTTTGGCTGTGTGCTTTGCAGAATGTTATAGAAATGACATCATGTATCATGCACTTTTTGGGGGGTAGTTTTGAATGTTAAGTTTTGGAGCAATATGATTGACTTTTATGATTCTAGGGACACCCTAGCTGTACTAAGAACAATATTTGTGAGAAACAAGGACTTTAAATGAAAACCAGAAAAGATACAATTTTAGTAATCTAGTTGAGAGATGGTGATATGCTAATCCAGGTAGAGAATGTGTAGGCATAGAACTCTGGGAAAAATATACTCACAAGAAGTTACATTGGCAGAAATTTATTAACTGGTGGAATAAAAGTGGGGCGTTCAGATTTCATCACTGCTCATTTATTTGTTCAAATATTTGGATGTCTGTTATAGTACTATATGTCCGTGATTTAATAGTACACAACATTGTACCCTATTTTAGTTTGGGGGTAAACACATGCGCGCACACACACACACACACACACACACATACACACACACACCCTCTACCAGGTGAAAGGCAGGTATTTAAAACTACTGGGGAGAAGATAAGGAGATGGGGAGAAGAGAGAGTAACTG
This sequence comes from Sigmodon hispidus, assembly GCA_004025045.1. Classification (NCBI taxonomy): domain Eukaryota; kingdom Metazoa; phylum Chordata; class Mammalia; order Rodentia; family Cricetidae; genus Sigmodon; species Sigmodon hispidus. The sequence goes on along the minus strand of PVIH01003988.1, from coordinate 49,460 downwards.
GGAGGGGTGGGAGGGGGAAGGGAGTTTGAGCAAAAGGATACCTAGATAAAAAATGGGACTTTATTCAAAAATAAATAAAAAAATCAAAAAAAAAAAAGAAAAAAGAAAAGAAATAGGCAAGGTAATGATGAGTCAATTCTACTCAGAGTTACCAAATAGTAGAGGTGGCCTGGAGCACAGAAGGAGTGGAGAGAAATTTCCAATGATCAAATTAAATTTTCATGGAATTCTAAGTTTGAAACTCAAGAAACAGGCAGAGATGAAGCTGTAAATTTGGAAGCAATAGCATAGAAGTAACGTTTCAAGCTATTTGGGGAAATAAGAACACCTATGTACAAAATAGAGAAAAGGCAGGAGGACTCAACACACTGTGTGCAGTGCCCATTTGTAATCAGTATATTATGGAGTAACATCCAGACCCTCTGTATAGGAGTAACTAATTTTCAGAGAAGCTAGCTGTTCCTCTGCTGCTGCTTACTGGTCAGGGTGGTTACATAACAGAGCAGGAAAGACCTTCAGTGGGGACGTGGAGCAAACCTACAAAACCAGAAGAGAAACCTGGAACACACTGTTTTCAGGGATGCATAGACTTTTAAAATGAATATAGAATATTTTCTGAGATTTCAGAAGACACTATTGTCACCAGATACAATGCTACAATTCCTGGAAATATTTATACAATTCAATGTGAATAAGATGAATTTTTTTGAATTTTCCTTGCTTTTTGTGTTCTCTCAAATTACTGTGATAACAAAGTGTGATTTTACACTTATTTGTTTGTTTATGTGTGTAGTATATGCATATGCAAATAGTATGGCGCACTTATGGAGGTAAGAAACAACTTGTGAGACTCCACTGTGAGTTCTGGAAATCAAATGCAGGTCCTTTGGCTCAACAATAGACATCTTTAATATTCTGAACAACGCTTCTAGTCCCACACATTCTTTACAAAGTTTTGCCATGGTATTAAATCTTGACATAATCAATACTATGTATATTAACGATCTTCACGTTCTCTGTAATATGTTTGAATTATTGGATTCTTCTAAGGTCTAGACTATTTTTCTTTCAGCTATCACTACCCATGTATCTATTCATCTCTAGACATAGATGTCTTGCAGGGCTCTTTCTAGGTACATAGGTATATTATATGGCTGGTGGCAAATATTAGCCATAAAAGCAAGGCTTCAGTGAATAATATGTAATGACCCAGGCTGAAACAGAGAGAGAGAGAGAGAGAGAGAGAGAGAGAGAGAGAGAGAGAGAGAGACAGATAGACAGACAGAGAGACAGAGACAGTGAGAGATAGAGACAGAGAGAGATAGAGACAGAGAAAGACAGAGAGAGAAATTGATAGAGGAAGAAAAGAAAAAAGATTGTTGTCTTCTCAGTTCTAGAAAGTGCTAGAAAAGACTTTTTGGTGCAATAGTCTTAGACCCTTGCATCATAGGGAAAGCATCACAGAAAGTCATATACGCTGTATATTATAAAGTGCTTTTAACTGAACATACACTGAAATAGTTCTAGGAGCAATCAACAACTAGATTTGTGTATTATAGATTTCCCTTTTGGAAATAGCTTATTGAACACTTAGTTTGAAAATGTTCAATTCTATTCTCAGTTCTGGTCCAGAGTCTGTTCTCTGGCCCATTCTCCCATCAGTTTTGTTCTGCCTCTTCCCGTCACCCCAGGGTCACCCTCTCCTCCTAATTCTACACTGAATCTTCCTAATTCTGATTCTTTACAGAAGGAAGTACAGTGTATTCTCAGTGGAGGCAAAGCTATCTTAGTAGTGACGACTTTTTACTATGGCATTTTAAATGTTTGATTGCTTATTTATGCATGCATTTATTTTTGTGTTTGTTTGTATGTGTCTGAGCATGTGTGTGTGCCACAATGTGTGTGGTAAGGAATCTGTTTCCTGTGGGACTATGCTCTTGTACACTGTAAATATTTGTCACTGTAAATATTGCTTTAATAAAACACTGGCTGGCCAGAAGCTAGGCATGTCAGAAGTATAGTCAGGCCAACCAGACAAGAAGAATTACAGGAAGAGGAAGAGCAGAGCAGATGCCGGCCAGAAACAGAGGAAGATAAAAATGCTGTACTGAGAAAAAGGTACCAAGAAATGTGGCTGAACATGCATAAGAATGATCGGTTAGTTTAAGAGATAGCTAATAATATGCCTGAGCTATTGGACAAACAGTTTATAATTAATATAAACTTTTGTGTGATTATTTGGGACAAAATGACAGTGTGACAGGCAAGGCAGGACAGAGAACCTTCTGACTACATTCATTCTCTTCTTTACATGTGGGCTCCATGGATGGAACTTAGGTACTTAGGCTTAATGAAAAATGCATTTATCCAATAAGCCATCTTGCTATTATGATACTTATTCTCATGGCAGCAGTAGACATTTAAAGTTTTCACAACAAGACATCATTTTAAATTGCTCACACTTGGAGACATTCAGAACAAACCTTTAAATTTGTCAGATTGGTGCTTAGTGGTGGTGGCAGAAGTCACACCCAGGGAGTTAGTTCTGGTTTCTGATTGTTCCTCATATTTGTATGACTTGTCTTCTTCCAAAAAACTCTAGACCTGTCTGATGTCCTTAATAGCTGCCTTGAGCAATTTCTTATGGAGATATACAGCAAATGTATATAGCAAACAAATTGTATTTTCCCCAGGAAAAGCTCATGAGTTTAGGGATACTTACTTTTTCCTACACACAATTGTATTTATTTGGAAGCACTTTCCATCTTTTACCTTTAAAACATGAATTGAAAGCAGTGACTGTCACCCTTTTTCTTAGCAATGAAAGTCTGTTTTCAATGACTGTTATCACAGAGCCCCATATACAAGAACTGACGAAAGCAGAACTGTTCTGAAGGAAGTATGGATGGCAGAAGGTTTTCTGTGCTCAGAGATAGCTGGGGTAACTATTCCAAATGTAATTTGAAACAAAATCCTCATGAAATTATTACAGGCATCATTGTCATCTTTAATTGTTTACTTTGTGGTTTGAAATCATCCTGTCTGGACTGTACTCCAGAGTTGAGTGAGATGCCAGGCACTTTGCAGTAGCAACTGTCAATGATCTTTAAATGCTGCTTTGGCTGGATCCAGGAGGGCAGTGAGCAATTTGGGGAGATGGTACCAAAGGACAGATTGTTCCTTGCAGTGTTTCTGGAGGATTGGTGGTATCCTACTCCATTTCTAGGTAGCCTCATGGCAGAAGATGAGAGAAACCCTGGACCACATGCTGCTTTAACCAAAAGTTAATATTTGTTTTACCAGTCTAAAACTATTTTGAATTTTGAGTGCACAAAAAATCGGAGAAGGAACTTTTTAAAAAGAGACAAGGCATCTTAAATGATTCAGAAGCAAACTAACCAAGACATGAAAATTCCCTTCATTTTCAGAGTAGTTGGAAATAACATGGTGTGGGGGTCCTTTATCTGACCTGGACAGAATTTTTCTTTGGAATATACATTGAATGCTCTTTCTCTTATTGTAACACACTCTAGTACAACAAATTCAAACATGCACAAAAATGAGAAAAGTAGTGTAAATTTTTCATTGCGCCCATTTCCCAGAATCAGAAATGATTCACTCATGACCCTACATGTACTTCTGAATTTCTATTATCTTGAAGGAAACTTCTTATATAACTATTTTCTTACTAGTGTAATTAACTAGTTACTGATTAATTTAGAGATGGGTCTTGCCATGTAGCACAGCCTGTTCTGGAACCACCTATGTAGCTATATCTGACCTTGGCATCACAATTGTACTGCTTCAGCCTCTGGTTGGGATTGTTGGCAAGTGTCAGGGATGGCTATTATTCACAGAGCATCCAATTCTTCCTTCTCCAGTGAGGAACTAGTGTTGTGAGGCTGGCAGGAGCTGATTCTGTAAGCAGTTTTAAGAACCATACTTTTGAGTTTGTTTCTGTCCTTTTGTATCCGAGAATAATTGGAGCCTGTCTCTCCCAGGATAAATAATGTCTAAACATTAATCATTTATGAAGCCAGAACTTGTAACTGTGCCTTCAGGGTACTTCAGGATGCTTCCATATGTTATTCTTCTGCCTTTGACTGAATTAACCTAGCGCCATAATATAAGATCATTTATTTTTGTACTCTTGTTCATGACTCTTCACATGGGGTCCACTGAGTCTTGGAAAGTGTGTAAGTCTTCAGACATCTTGAAATTATAAACATTTCCACACTTGTTTTCATGCACATTTTTACAGCGCCCATAGATTTTTGCCATAGTTTCAATTTCTTCAAAGTATTAAAATTGTTGCAATGACCTTGTGTCTGTGGTGTCAGAGCAGTGAACAAGGGATGTGTCTAAGAGTGACAATCATGTAAAGGAATCATCCTAAAAATTCTTAAAAAATGAGGGAATAGATTTTCTTTTTCTTTCTAGAAAATGGCTTGTAGATAATGGGAAAAAAAGACATGGCGGCAAATCCTTGCATCACTCTTCTATAAACAGCAAATCCCACCCTGCTTCTTACAGGACACTAATGTTTAATTGGAAAATTTCTGCCATGTTAAAGCAGATGCTACTTCTGATGACAAGAGACTGACTAGGCCCTAACATGGAATATTTATAAAATTTATTTGTTAACAGATTAATATGACAGCATGAGGTAATGTATAATTGTCTGAATGGTGTTCAGCTTTTATTCTGAAATATTTAAAGTGATTTTAGCACAAATACTTAGACTACAAAGCCTAACACAACCTTATCCTGTCTCTGGTCATATGTGATAGCAAAGACAAACTCTTTATGACCCCTTTGGATCTTAACTGGGTTTGTGACTTGCTTATTGTGGGAAGCACAGGTTGTCATCTTTAATTTCAACCTCAAGTGACCTTGTTCTTTTGGAGTCTTCTACGCTACTCTACTCACCAATAAGGTCAGTTTGCTGGAAAGTGTCAATGTATGTACTTCAAGACAGTGTCAACTCTCTTGTCTTAGCTCAAGTTCTCCTTGTGGCAAGAAACCAGCTAGCCTTTGCAAAACCGTTCCCCAGATTAAGTTAGGGTGCTCAGGAGGGCTAAACTTCCAGGGCTAAATAAATGGTTTTTACTCTTTTTCAGTTGACATGAAATATTGTTCGAGGTTGTTCAGTCAGTAAAGTTCGTGCTGTGTAAGCTTGAGTGTCTTTGTTCAGGATCCAAAACTCACAGAAAGTATTGGGTATGGTCATGTGTGCTTGTAATACAAACAGTGGAAAACAGAGATATGCAAACCCATGGGGTTTCTGGCCATTGACCATGCTATTCAGCAAACTGTCCCAGTGAGAGACCTTGTTCATCTGTCTCTGATCTCTTAGCTTTCCCTGCAACATCTAGCTTCAGGGGTTTATTATAATTCTGATTAGAATTTGTGCAATATGTTTTAAATATTACTTCTTGAGAGTGAAAATACAGTTGTATAATAGCTGACTGGTATACTAGAAACCAAGTTTCAAAATAATGACACATTTTCATTGTTAGAAGAGATTTTAGTGCCATAAGATCTCAGATATTTCACTTAGGCTTAATGTTTTGCTTTTCTGATATTTAATACAAATGTCTGTTCACCTCACTTCAATACTGTTAAAGTATGCCTTACTCTTCAGTTGCTGTTATTCCTCTACTTTTATTAGTGTCATTGCACTAGGAACTTTTATATGTTGTCAAATGGGAAAAATCAGACAGGCAAGATCCTTCTCCAAACACATGAATTAGGAAATCTGCTTTGAAAAAAAACCTATCAAAATATTTTATTTGTTTTGCTGTCTTAGAGTTAATATTGCTATGATCAAGCACCATGACCAAGGGAACTTGAGAAGTAAAGGGGTCCTTTGGCTTACATGTCTATATCATCATCAAAGAAAGCCTAGATAGGAATTCAAACAGAGTAGGAACCTGGAGGCAGGAGCTGATGCAGAATCCATGGAGGATGCTGCCTACTAGCTTTGTTCTCATGGTTTCCTCAGACTGTTTTTTTATGTTTTTAAAAATATATTTTATTGATCCTTTAATATTTTATATCATGCACCCCAATTTTTCTTGTCTTCCAGTCTTCCTGTATCCACCCTTTCCCTTGCAGTATCCTTCCCAAAAGAAAATTAAAAAATTAAAACAAAATAAAGCAAAATATAACAAAAATATATTCCATTTGTCCAATTAGCCTTACTTGAAAGTGTTCATTACAGTGAGTCATTGGTCTGGTTCAAAGCATAATTTCTGGTACAGCATCATAACTGGGCCCCTCACTGAAACTCTTCTCAGATAACCCATGGCCACCCAGAGTCATAGAGATTGTGGAGCCAGGAGCAACGTCATGATTTTTCTTGACTCAGAATAAATCCATAGCCTCTCATTAATGTAATAATAAGAAAATAACCTCTCCTCCAAAGTAATATATTTTTGACTTTAGTTTTGAAGTCAAGATAGTCAAGATAATTTTAAAATATATAGTTTAGGCTAATAGAGCAGTTTTTACAATTAAATGTCTCTCAACAGTTATAATTTGCCCATTAACAGTCAAAAAATCCAAGGACAACACAATCAAATATAGAATACAGACTGTCTATGTAGTTTTCATTTTTACATGGCTTATTATAGTTTTATATTATACTATTTTCAATGGATTTTACTTTATTATTTTTAATTTCTTTAAAAAAAGCTATGATCTTCTCTATTTTTGTCTCCCAAGTCTATGTATAAATGCACTGTAACCCATTTAGAGTTTTTTTTTTAATCTATATCTGTTCTTATTGTGTATCTGTAACCTTTTCTGTCCTCATGAGAAAAACCACAAATCTTTCATGCAAAGAACTGTCACTCACAGCTCAAACCTAAAGGCAGTGGCTTAGAAATACCTCTCTGTACTGTGGCCTGGATTGCAGAAATCCTTTATGCCACTTAGCTCCTGGCAGTTGATGGCCTGTTCCATCATTCGGGCAGCTGTCCAGAGATGTGTCTCTGTACCACAGCTGACACAAGTTGAGAAAGTGCAGTGCTGTACTTTTGTGTGTGCTTAGAACCTTTTTAAAGCTTTCTCAGGTCTTAAGTGGATTCATGCCAGACCACAGGCACCATCTGTAGATGGACATTTTGTTCTTTCGCAATAATATATTTACTTATAATTTCCATATAATTATTCAGAGACTTATATTTCTTATAAATGCTTAGGCTATTGGCTAAACTCAGGTTTGTTACTAGCTAACTCTTACATTTCAATTAATCCATATTTCTTATGTATTGCTTTGTCACCTAACTTGAAACCTGTTCCCAATACAGCATGCCCATCTTACTTCTCTGTGTTTCCTTGTTCCAGTCCCTGGGATCTCCTGCCAAACGGTGGCCTTGCCAGAGCAAGTCACAGCTATTTCCCCATCTAAGATGATCTTTACTTCAGGGGGACCTATGGATAAAAAGATGTCTTTCCCAAATGCTATCCTCATTCTCACTGCTCAACCTCAGGGTATCATGGGGAATGCCTCACTCTAGTCTTTATCTTTAGTACAGGCTTGGCAGTGGGAAATGCTGAGTCTAAGCCTGATACTCACTCTTGGAGTGGGTGCTGCGAAATTTATCTAAACTGGGGCTCGCTTACACCATTAGACAGTTTTAACTTCTTGGCTCAAGATTTTTGAGCTCTTCACTCCCTCCTTTTTCCCTTCCTTGTTCTCTGTTTGTCTGTAACCCAAGTTTCTCTCTCCCTGTTCTCTGTTCTGTTGTCTATCAGATTCTCATGTCTTAGCTCTGAGATGGCATTTTGTTTTTTCCCCTCTTCCCTGCATTACTTTCCATATGGATACATGTGTGTCTGTCTGGCTCCTGTAGCCTACTACACCCATGTGGCCACCTCTCCTGCTTACCCTTCCTTTCTCGGAGGCCTTAGCTCTACCCCACTGTATTTTTCAAGTGGCTCTGGCTCTTGCAGCCTGCAGACCCAGGTGGATGCTTCCCTTACTTTTGGCTACTTCCTGGTTTTCTCTCACCTTGCACTCAGATGCATAATGTTATCTCTTCGTTTCTGCCTGCATTCTGTAGCTTGTTTTCATTTCCAACTTCCTTACTTCTCAAAAAGATTTTATTCCCATGGTTTTATTCCTCCCATGCTGCTTTATACTGTGAACTCATATTTCAGGATTTTTAAGTTGCTTATCTGCCTTGGTTTCAAATATAAGTAATTGGTAACAAAGTCTGTTTCCTATGAAAATTTTTGTTTGTCTTGCTGTTATAAAAGTTCTGTCTACTTTGTATGTCTGTATGTATATATCTATGCATGTATGTTTTCATATGAACAAGGGAACTACAAAAAATATATTTCAGGCTCAGTTGGATGTGTGGATGTATGTGTTCACTGCATCCCTGTTTCTCACTGGTCTAGATGCCCAAACTTATGTATTCAACAATTACAACTATCTGCCTGGACTCAGAATTTGCCTCTGGAATTTCTGAACACTGAATCTGATGTAATGATAGAGAAACTTATTTTATGCTGTTCTACCTAATTAAAAACATAAACAGCTAAGTAATTGGGTGTGGTTAAAATATCTGTAACAAAATGTTGACTTAAAACTTATAACTTCAAATAGAAATTGCTCTGGAAAGCAACATGTGGTCTGACACCATTTTAATTAAGAGCAGCCACATGGGAAGCCACCCTTTTAATTAAGGTTGGAGAAAAGGAAAGTCATGGGACTTCAGCACCCTCCTGAATCAAGGTGACCACGTATATGATAGCCCACCAAGGAGACCTGAGGTCTTCAAGATACTTTGGATTAGAATAGATTTTTGTATGATAACTCCTCCCCTATCTTAAAAACAATGTTTATGAAAGATAGAATTGAAATCAATGCTTGTTTACTGAGGCATTAAAGCTGCATCTCCATGCATTCATATAGAGGGATGTTTCTAGCTTGAGGTCAGATTTTGTAACCTAAGAATAATCCATTTAGCATTGATTTTTAGAAATATTACATTGTTTACAATAGTAAAACTGGATTTTTTTCCTAGAAATACTAAACTACTTATAACTAATAGACAATGATTTGGTGATGCTCAAACACTCCAGAGATCTAAGAACTTTGTATTTAATAAAAAAAAATCATGATAGATCCATGCTAGCTCCTGGCAGCATCCTCTTTCTTTTCTAAGGAGGATAGAATTTCTAAACAGAGCTTGCTTTAAATGTAGCAAAGCTAGACATGGAATGGAAAAACTGCTTTGCAGCTTAACTATTGCTAAGACTCTGTCCAGACTGTGGATAAACAGGACACTGGGAAACTGATTGCCCCACTTTGCCAAGACAAGGTAAGCCAATCTCTCCAAATTCCTACTCCACAGGAAAGTCTGTCAGATATTCTGGGCCTGGCTGAAGACTGATACTGCCCTGGGAACCCTTTCCCTAGTGACCATGGAGGAACCTGGGATAGCTGCTTAAGTTAGCCAGTGTGTAATAGAAGGTTTTGGCCTGGACATTTGCCCTAGCCTGGAGGTTTGTACCCACTTGTAGCCTTGCTACCACTTAGTCCCAAATAATGACACAGAACTTTGTAGTAATTACATGCTGATTGCCTTATGGCTCAGGCATATAATATGCTCTTAACTCTTAAACTAACCTATAATTTTTATCTTGTTTAGCCATGTGGCTTAGACCTTTTCTCAGAGCAGCATTCTGGTCTCTTTTTTTGTTGGGGGAGGGTTCTGTTGTCACCTTTGTTAGGAATTTTTTTTAGTCTGGTAGCCCTGCCAATATTTTCTTTGTCTGCCTTTTGGATAACCGTTGCTTTGTTAAATTTGTAGGAGGAACAAATATTTTCAATGTGCCAGAACATAATCTCACTACACCGGTAAGCTCCTTTCACTTCTGCTTATTCAGCTAAAATTTCTTCTTCTTCTTCTTCTTCTTCTTCTTCTTCTTCTTCTTCTTCTTCTTCTTCTTCTTCTTCTTCTTCTTCTTCTTCGGTCTTATGGTGTTTGCTAAGAGGATACTGAAAGATTTAGCAGTTTAACAACTCTCTCCCTAACCATCCTCCATACCAAAGCTATAATCACCTTGGTAGCTCTTTAGTTCATTAGTTAAGTTTCTTGTCAAAATACAAGACAGGTTTGCCTTGTTCACAAGCTTTTTAGTAAAGTATAAATAGGCTTCAGAGTTGTATCATCAATAAAGGGAGTTTTAGTGGCACTGATTACAAAAAGCTTTCAGAAATTCTTAAATTCTGCAGATTTTACTGGTCCCTGCTTTTAGGTTCTTTGTTACACTAACAGAACTGCAGCATAGGGGCTTTTTCAAAAGTGCTGCATTGTGTCCAGCCACATATGACAAAACTCTGCTGAAGTGTTACTGAAAAGCATGATGCTGGTACCAGCTCAACAATCTACTGCTGCTCATTCTTGCCAAATCCCCCCTTTAAAACAGGTTATCATTGAATGGCATGGGATGGAAGCCTGCATCTGTGTTCAACTCTGTTCTACTTTCTCACTCGTTAGCCTTCTTCCTTCTCCCCCTTATAGTAGTACAAATGAGACTCAGAGCCAAATACTGGGGGAAGGCTGAAATATCAGAGAGAGGAAGCACCACAGCCAATTCTCACCCAGCTGTCTTGCAACTTCTTCAGCCTTGCTCCTGGTTGTTTCTGCCAGTCACTTCTGTTTCTGCCTGGTTTCTATGAACCCTTATATACCATATCCCATCCAGAGTAGGATTAAAGGTGTGTAGCCTTGAACTCACAGAAACAGAAGAAGTTCTGTCTCTGGAGTTATGGGATCAAGGGTGTTGGTCGTCACTCCCAGCTTTTTTGTGCTGGGATCAAAGGTGTGTGTGACTGACTCAGTTGTTTATCTTTGTATTCAAGGTTTAAGAATTTCCTGAGCTGTCTGCCTAGGATTTGACTGTGTGCTCCCTCCCCAATGTTCAAGTTTTATTAAATATGTAATATATATCCACACCTCCTTTGCTCCTTCAACCTCTTTTGTTAAGTAAAATTTCTCTGGCTGTCTTCTAAGTGTAGTCTTAAATGTGTGTTTCATCAGGCCCTAGTAAGAATAGTTATGTCTTTTAACCCAAAGCCATAGCCTTTACTGTGACATCAAAATGTAAATCTGCTCTATCTGTCTTACAGACACCTGCATATCACTGGCGAGAGAGCTCTGCTACCATATCAAGGAATCTGGTTTGATGGAAACTAATATCAGTCTCTAGAGCCCCTCTTTGACCCCATACATTTTTGAGCCTGTATTTTACAAATCCACTCACATGTCCTGCCTGATGTGTGCCAAGGACAAACTGCAGGGGGCCCTGCAGATACTCTCATCTCTGCCCTAGCTCCAAGGACACCAGTTGGGCACCAGCTGGCAGGTTGACTTCATCCCCACAACCATTCAAAAAGCTCTGCCATCTCCTAACTCTTCTTGACACCTTTACATGATGGATAGAGGCATTTCCTACCTCCAGGCAAACAACAGATGTGATGGTGCAAGGTCATTGAGCTCACGTCGGAAGCCCTCACCATCTCCTGGAAATTCTATATCCCCTCAAGTTCCTAGGACATTAGTACTGGTACCACTTCTCTAGGCTTAGGCAAGCACCTAGCCAGGATAAATGGCCTGTCCAGCAACTGTGATCGTCCACCCCTTTCCAAATGTCTCAATGAAGGGCATATCTGCTCTTGTGTCTGTCTCATTCTCCCTTGCCTCTTCTGTACAACCAGGGTACATTTCTGTTCCATTCTTTCTGGCAGTCTCCACTCTCCTCATGGTTAGTCTGACTCATAAGGCCAGTGATAATAAGCTACTTTTTTTTTCTCCTAGCAACTCATTTTCTTTTCTTTCTTTCTTTTCTTTTTTTTTTAAAAAAAGGATTTATTTATTTTTATTTTATGTACAGTGGTGTTTTGCCCTGAAGCTAGAGTTACAGACAGTTGTGAGCTGCCATGTGGGTGCTGGGAATTGAACCCAGGTCCTCTGGAAGAGCACTCAGTGCTCTTAACCACTGAGCCACCTGTCCAGCCCTGCAACCCATTTTCTCTGCTTCCTCAAGGATCAGATGCCTGAAGTCTCTAGAATGGCAGTTAACTGAAGGCTTCTTCACCTATACCTCTGCTGAGTATGAGCCCACCACCTTCTGACTCCCCCTCCCCATGTCAGTCCATGCCAACAGGAAGTAGCCAGACTTGAATGGCGCTCATATATCCAAGGAGGTCAGGAGGTGCTCCTGGAAACACTTACCCCAGCTGAGAAAGCCCCATTTCTGCCTCCTCATCCTCCCCCACCCCTACAGAGAAATCATCAAAAGCTGAGTTTCATCCTGTTTGTGCAAGGTAATAGCCTTGCACCTATAGTCTGCCCGACTTCTCCCCCTCCAATCTCCATGTTCTCAGAAAAACCACCAAAAGTCCAGTCCCCTGCAGCAACTGCCCAGGACTCCACCCAAAAGCTTACCATGCACAAACCCACCCACCTAGGGGCAAGCTTCTTCCTTTGGAGTAGGGAACTACCCCCTTTAGACAGGCATGTGATTTCTCTCCTCCTCCCTTTCCTGAAAGTCACCCAGGAGTGCTTTGCTAAGAATAAACCTGGTCTTTTACTTTTTAATTAAGCTCCATTTGGTTTACAGTGTTGGTGGAGAAACCTACTGCTGAGGATACAAAACAAAAACAAAAATAAAAACAAAAAACCCATCAGCATCCATGTCTAATAGTAAAATACTGATAATACCTGAAGAATGGTGGAATGAACGCCTTATTTTCCATCCTAAAGGTAACAGAACCTCCTTATAAAGGGACTGAATCCCTAGCTTTGATGTATATATCAAAAAGATTTGAGGTGCAGAAAGAATCTAAGAATAATTGATTTAATACAGTTCTACCTCATAATTTATTATAGATGTTTGAATAAATTTCTATTTCTATTGTGGTAAACTACAGCTTTTGTCAGCATATTTTTTTAAGAGCTGAAAGAAACTAAGATCTTAGCTTTGTCTATATGTTCACAGTTGTTACATAGGATTGCTTTCACATAACCACAGGGGCTTAGTACAAGCAGGATGAAGAGTGACTTCTGAATATTAGTTCTAGAGGGCTTTTTATACATTAGAAACATAGGCAATAACCAAGAATGAAGTTCAAATGAAAGCAGGGCCAATAGCATACCCAAGGGTAGAGCAAGGGCTGTCTCAGCAGGTGGGGGACACAGTTATCCATTTCTGTGCCTATTCTCAGATCGACAGGGAGCAATAGTGCTCTGCAGGTCTGTTTATAAGCTTTTCAGAATTGAAGTTTTGTTTGTTTATTTGTGTAGCTAGACTTCAGCTTGATTCAATGTTTAATTTACTTTCCTACTGAGAGTAAAAAGCATCAATTTGCATTTTCATGTTTCTGTGCCACCTGAGTCTTCTCCTAGGAGTCAGTGAGATGAAGTTAGATGATGTCAGGGGAAAATGTTGAAAGATAAGAGAGGAAAACAAGATTTGGAGGAAGAGACTCGTGTTAAGATGCAGATCAGAAGTCTCAGCCAGCCTAATAGAATCTGGAGCAGGCTCACCCTAGACAAGACTTTATGAGATGGAGCCTACGTGAGAATCCTTTATATTCAGTCATTACCAAGGGGATTCCTAAGACAGTTGCCTTCAGTTGAAGGGTGAGACAGAGGCTAGATGTATTCTTTGCAGTCAAAGGAAAGGTTTTTCTTTTGTTGAAGATCCAACTGCTATTCCCCCAAAGAGCCAGTTACCCTACACTAACATAAATAATGAGCTCATAGTCATTTCAACATTCAAAAAGTCAAGCAGGTAACAAGAAAATTATTTTGGCCAACAATCATCCAAAATGACAGATTTCTTTTTCTTTTTTAAAACTTTCCATTTATTTATTTATATGTATGCAGGTACATAGTGTACCCATTTTATATGCCTATTGATTTATTTATTTTGGGTATGTGTGTGGGTACACATATGCCATGTGTGATGATCAGAGCTGAATTTGCAGAAATTGATTCTATCTTTCCTCCATGTGTCTTCTGGGAATTAAATTTGGGTAGTCAGGTTTGGTGGCAAGTACAACCTCACTAACCATCTTTTGGTTTTTAAATCTTGGTAGAGAGTCAGAAAGGGATATTTCAAAAGATAGTAAAAACATACATAGGATATTTGTTATGTTAATGACTTCTACAGATTTTTACTATTCTTTCAGAAACATTTAAAGCTATATTCTAAACTAGAAGTCTTTCAAGAAAATAAAAGTATTGAAATAAAAAGGAATTTTTTTATTATGAATAAAGGAGTCACATTTTCTATCCCTGTACATCCTTAATCAAGGTCCCTTCCCCCTCCCACAACATCAGGACATTCGTTCTTCTCCACACATCCCCATCCCCCACCATGGGCAGGCGATCCCATGGTCCCAAGGTCCCACTATTCCTTAGTCTAACTGAAGAATAAAAAAGTCATACTTACAATACAAAGTATTACATATGCTCATCACTGCATAGCCCCAGTATCCCTTATCAACACCATCAATGTTTAAGTCATTATTAAGTTCAGGCCACTTCTTGTCCTTCCAAATCCTTAAATGTATCAATTCATTGAAACTTTCTATGTATACCTTTTGATGCATAGCTCAAACATTTACCAGACAAATGCATACAAGGAATTAAGATGAGGGATAAGAAAATGTTCAGAAAGAAGAAGGTATGAAGGTTGGAAACCTAAGAACATGGAGAGTCTGGAACTCCAAATTTTCTATGTGTAATTCTCAAGCATGAAACATAAACTCCATTCTGAGAGCCAATGCACAATAAAAGTGAAAATTGGTGAATCAGGCAGATATTAAAGAATGTTATGAACTACACTACTTGCTATTTTGTATCAAAATGGTGAGAAACCACTAGAGATTTCTCCAGTAAAATATTATCTCTATCTGGCTCTCTAGATTTCTGTGGTGCAAAGTAATGGACAAGAGTGTGCCACACAGAATGCACAACCTTCTAGAGCATACAGCTCCTACATTGGTGACACCTATGAACCTATTGAAAGTTTTCTGATCACAGCCTAGGCAGAGTCCGTCATCCTTTCTGGGGATGTGGTTCAGATGTTTGCATTGAACACACTCTTAAAGTCTTCTGCTTGTCTGATGCCTAGAAAGCTGCTCAAGCTGCTGCTTCTCTCAATGTCCAGGCCTCTCTCTGCTGCGGTTGGCCAGGAGTTTCTGCTGTGAGGTAAATTTTTAGAAACGAATCAGGAAGATCTTGTGATTGACTCCATAATTAAATTTTGGTTTTATAGTTTGTCTTTAGTTTCATTTCAGTGTTCCTAAATCATTAATTTGTACTTTTTTAAAAAATAAAGGAATAAGGTGTAATGAACTAGACATACAGACATACACACACTGATACATTCACACAAAGTGTTTTTTTTTTGTTTTTTTTTTTTTTATCATAGGGATATGAAAAGGAGCTCTCTGCCCCTAGCCATTGTGAGTCCTTGGGTTTCCTTGCATCTCAGGGCATTCTGTTTAGAAAGAACATTAATATTCCATGTTGGGAAGGTAAATGTTAACCTACATTTTGCACCTCGAGTGTGCTAATGTCATTCCCCAGGGTTCTCTGATTTCCTGCTTTGGGGGCCACTTGACAAATGAGTCCTGACTGTTGTTGCTAGGAAGCAAGAGGCTTTGATTTGAGCTTCTCACACTTCCCACTGATGTCTCTGCTTTCCAGAGGTCTGTGAATCAGAGATTAAACAATAGATGAAAGGTACATTTTATCCCAACGTACTTTGCTGGTGTTATTATAAATAGAGTTGAAATTGAGCTTTAGAAATTGAGACTGGGGTATGTGACTGATTGTCATGTTGCAAGAATATAAAAACTATTTAAATTTTATGGAAACAAAGGATCCTTTAGCAATATCATTACAAGTCTGGGAAAGTACAATAAAATAATTCCAAGAGTTCTTCAGGGAGCCCTTTGCATGATAGTTTGGAGGGAGCTTTATAGGATGCTTTTTCCTTTCTTTAATAAAGCAGACCATGATCTATTTTCAAATAGAAGAATTTCATCAATAGAGAGTAACTGAACAAATTAAATAAATCCCCTATAGTCATACAAACATGACACACAAACTATAAGCATGATCACAACATGATTTAATGATGGGAGCAGAATCAAGTTGTTACAGCATGAAAATCTGGAAGCACCTGATTGTGAATGCTCTCTTCTCTACCTTTCTTTTCTAAAACGAAAAAAAAAGTGGTTTTTCACCCGTTTTAATCTCAGTGGTAAAACAGCAATGTGAAAGAAAATATCAAATAAGAATGATTTCAAATCTTCTGTAGGGTGAATGATTTTTTTAACTTAATAAGAAATAATTGTAACTGCTCAAATACCCTGTAGGAGAAAAAGAACATGATTGTACACTATCATAAGCCGCTCAAGGATCTTTTCATTGTCTTGGCTGTTAGCCTCAATTTTAAATTATGGTCCTAGATTCAGAAGTCTTTTTCCACTTGAAGAGCAGAGCACATAGTTGTAAGTGTGGGGAGGGGCAAAGGGTCAAATTCAGTCATTTATTACTCACCTTTCTGGCCTCTGTAAATTGCCTATAAAGCTTCTCCTTTTGCTTTTTGTTGAGTGTTCTTCAAATGCTAAACCTTTCTTCAGAAATGAAATGTTAAATGTATACACACGTAAGAGTAAAAATTGTACAACAGGGCTATTTTTTCCCATTTTCTGTGGTTGGTCATTATCTAATAGCACACCACATTTTCTTTATTTTCTATGCCAAAGGTGAAATTATTATGAAATATGCACTTGACAGCTGACCAGTGAGGGGGGAGAGCTGTGGGAACTAATTCCTTGAGCTTGGATATAAATTAGAAAGGGTGGATTTTGCTTTCTTTTGAAAGCTGGCTATGGTATTTTGGACTATCCTGTCTTGAATCTACAGTGAAACAGTGGGCCACTGAAGCTTTGCAGTAATCAAATGACATGTTTTACTGCTTTTTTAATTCTTTGTAGTAAGGGAATTGATCCAACATAAGCATTTTATATGTACTCTGTTCTCAAGGTACCTAATGATAGAAAATAACCTACAAATGGTGTCTTTGTGGCTATTTTGAGATAAACATTCAATATTGGGAAGGACAATCAGTTTGACACAGTGAAACAAGAGACTATTTCTGTTCTCCTGCTATTTTACATATTACTGGTAAATTATAAAATGTAATTTTTTATTGTTTCTAAAATTGATACTGCTGGTCTCTGACCAATGTGTCCTTTTATCTGAAATTATATTTCTGACTTCCCAACATAAAGTTCATTAAACAGAAAACTTAAAGCTCAGAAATAAGATGAGGACTGTGTCTTAGTCTTTCTTTTGAAAGCATTTTCAGGTGAGCATCAAAATTAGTTAATTATATCAGACTAAAAGTTTAGAAAGTATGTAAAACCTGTGCACCATAATAGGTCACATCAGTCACCTGTGCCTCAGCAGGGATAACTTTCTATAGCTCAGTTGGAATTTGTGTACTCAGTGTCTCAGTGTCCTTGGGAGCAGGACAAAAATACCAAAACAAAGCAAACAACACCACCAAAACAAAACCCCACAAACCTGTAAGTGCTATGGTAACTTTATGAGATTTAAATCACCATAGTGACATACCTCTGAGTTTTTCAATGCAGGTATTCCCATAAAGGTTTAACTGTGGTGAGAATATCCACACTGAAGGTATGTGCCTGCCTTCATTTTACAGACTGAATGAGGTTGTAGATTAAATGAAAATAAAACTAAGGAACTATGAATGGTGTAGCGTCATTCACCTTTCTTTACTTCTGACCCATGCACACCTGCCTTACATTTTCTGCTTCTGTAGAGGGAGCTAGTCTTACTACCATGTCTTCCCTGCCTGATAGACTGTAACCTCAAACTCTAAACCAGAAGCAATTCTTTCATATTTCAGTTGTTTTGTTATAATATTTAGAAAAGTTACCAATATAGAAAATTGGAGAAAACGCGGTTGAAGCTGTTACAAATCTGACTTAGGCCTTTGGAAGTGATTTGTGGAGGAATGTGTTAAGGCTTGGAATTATGGGATGAAAATGAACAAGAAGACTGTAAGAAGTGCTTATCTGGCCATTCTGGTAGGAGATTGGAAGGCTAAAATGCTAAGAGAAATGCAGACAAAGTAAGTGTTCAGGATATTTTAGAGTGGAATGAGGTCTCTATCAAGAACTGGCTAGAAACTACACTTTGGAAATGAATCTGGCAGTGTTCTGCCCGTGAACTGAAAACCTGATTGATGATGAATGGACTAATTTGTTTAGCAGAGCATATTTCAAGGCAGAACAGTGTTCAGGTTATGATGGTTTTATTGCTGACTGAGCTTATTCGGGTTTATAATTAGTATAATGAGAACTCAAAGTAAGAAGAAATGAAAAATATGCAGCATGGTGAAGAAAGGAGTGTAAGAGAATTTAACATTGCAATGCACTTGGGGAGGAAACAGTAATTGTAATTATTAAAAAGATTAGCGCTATTAAATAGAAGCATATGTTTCACTTTGATAATAGAAAAGATGCCCTAATTACAAGGTCCCACTCTTTTAGTGCTCCAATATGTAAAAAACAAATTTGTACAGAAAGAGTGAGCTTTAGTTGAGAATGCCTCTGAATGGGTTCCTTGCTCAAAACAACCATGTAAGGGATAGTTAGTTTGGCCAATGTACACACAACCCACTACAGTTTTGATAGAAGAAAACAAGACAATATCTTGAGCTGGCTGAATAATTTGGTGGCATTGGGCTGCTTTTGCAGACACGCAAATGCAAGTGTTACATACAGGATGACTGTCTTGTACCAAGTTTCTAGAAGACTGCTGAAACTAACTTCAGAGTGGTGGAACATAGTTCAGCTAATATTTTTGGGGTGTGAATGTGCATCTTTAGGGTATATACCCAATCGTGGTATTGCTGGATCCTCGGGGAGATTGATTTCCAGTTTTCTGAGAAACTGCCATACTGCATTCCAGAGTGGCTGAACAAGCTGACACTCCCACCAACAAGGGAGGAGTGTCCTCTTGCTGCACACCCTCTCCAGCATAGGCTGTCATCTGTGTCTTTTATCTTAGCCAATCTGACAGGTATAAGGTGGTATCTCAAAATTGTTTTGATTTGCATTTCTCTGGTGGCTAAAGATGTTGAGTACTTTTTCAAGTGCTTTTCAGCCATTTGTAATTCTTCTGCTGAGAATTCCCTTTTTAGTTCTGAACCCTATTTTTTAATTGGGCTATTAAGGGTTTTGGGCTCTAGTTTCTTGAGTTCTCTATATATTTTAGAGATCAATCTTCAGTCACTTGCAAGGTTAGTAAAAATCTTTTCCCATTCTGTAGGCTGTTGTTTTGTCTTATTGACTGTTTCCTTGACCTTACAGAAGCATCTCAGTTTCAGGAGGTCCCACTTATTGATTGTCGTTCTTAGTGGAAAAAATACACTGACTAGACAATCTAGACAAAAATTAGCATTCCAGGTTCAGTAAGAGAACTCTAAAGGGAATAAAGTATGAAAAGATATAGAAGAAAAAAAAGTGGTGGAATGGGATTTCCTGCAAAAATGTGCTGAGTAGTCTTTGCTTAAAGCTGTAAAGATGAAGAAGATTCCAAGATGATGGAGATGCAAAAACCATGGAAGAGAAACAAATATTAGATGCAGTCATGGGATGGAGTCAGCCCCAGAGAAATGACATACATCCAGACTGGAGGTTTAGAGCTGTTTAAGTTTACTGGAACCCACGCTATGTTATCAAGAGCCCCAGGTGCAGAATATGGAGTTGCAGGATTTCTTATTTGTCTGACTATAACAAATTATGGTTTCATTCAACCTGGTCTGATTGAAAAGTGAAGTATTAAGGGTCAAATTGACAAGAGGAGATTTGTGATTGTTCATGTTGATCTTCAGCATGACAGAGTTTAGAACAATCTAGAAGACAAACCCTGGGAACCGCCTGTGAGGGTAACCCAAAAGTTGTTTGACCAAAATGGAAAGATTAACCCTAGCTATTGGTGACATCACAGATTTTAGTTTCAGAACTAAGTAGGAAGACATCAAGGAGAGCATAGGCATTCATTATCTTGACTTTCTGACTACGATAGGTGTGACCACCCACTTCACTTCCTGCCACCAGGGTAAGACCTACTCCCACCATCAGGTCTTTCCCCTATTGTGATGCACTCTACCATGGAACAATAAATCCTCCCTCCTTAGGTTGTTTCTATTGGATACTTTGTCAGAGGCACAAGAAAAGTAACTAATAAAATCAACAGACTAAATAAGTCAAAATCTTCAAAATGTGAAATGATAGGTAGGCATGTTAGCATACTGCTGCAAATCCAGCAAACAGGGAGCTAATTCAGGAGGACTGAGTGCTCAAAGCCATTGTGAGCAACTTAATGAGACCAATGAACCATAGTAGCAAAGGGCAGAGAAATTTTCTAGGTTTTTTTTTTTTTTTTGCTTTTGTTTTTGTTTTGGGTCACATTCCCAAGCAAACTGAGAATCTAAACTCTGACACAATTACAGAGAGTTAATTATACCCAACATAGCTGTTGCTACCAGTGGCGATCCTGGAAATTCAAATTTATATATCTTAAAGACTATTTCTCAAGATTCTTGGGCTTTTGTGAAACTGTACTAAAATATTTTATATATAACCAGTATCTAGTTGTAACATAGCAGAAATAATTGCTTCCAAATTTTGATCCACTTATAGGGTTGATTATTACCTCAAGACAATGCTTTTAAAATTAGTAGCTAAATATTTTTTTAAATTCTTCTTTTCTAAAAAGTTGACTCCAAGTTAAGTTTTCAAACACCAATTTCTTGCTTAAAGGTCAGACTTGGTTATATTTCTATGCTTGGGATATCTGTCCTAATGCATGACCTCAGAAGAAACATTAGAAGTATTGCTATGTAACAAAGCCCTATAACAATGGCTGCTGAAAATCAATTATTCATTTCTTTGTATATGTTGAAATTTGGGAATTCATGGACAGCTTATCTGTCTTATCACTGCAATCATTTGAGGACTGCCTGGGACTGGAGCAAGATGCACTTACTTCAGTAGCTCTTGCCCAGAAGCCCAGGCTCCCTGCTTGCTGGGACTAACAGGTTCCTTAGTTCCTCTCCATGGGAGCCTTTCCACAGGACTGCCTGAGTGTTACTATTAGAAAGGGAGGAGCTGTCCAGAAAGCAAGTGATCCAAAAAAGCATCTGTAACAAAGAGCACTAATGAGTTTTTAATACCCAGTCTCATCACATGTGCCATGTTTGATTTGTAAGGAGCATCTTACTAATTATGGACCTTTCCCAAGAGTGTAAGATTAGTTTCCATCACCTGGAAAAACACACCTATACATTCTATGTGGTAGTTTCAGAATCACAAGAAGTGGTAGTTACCTGGGGCTGTCTGATATTTGTCTGGATAGGAATTGAGTTTATGAGGAACACACAGAGAAGTGAGCATGACATTACCAAGAAAACATAGGAGTTCAGAAACAGCAGACCCCTTGTGACAGGTGAATTCACACACACACACACACACACACACACACACACACACACAGAGAGAGAGAGAGAGAGAGAGAGAGAGAGAGAGAGAGAGAGAGAGAGAGAGAGAGAGGGGATGTATGTACACACATCTCATAGATGATGAGATGGTGAGGACAGGACCTAATACTATTCTCTAAACAAAGACACAGAACCTCTTGGCTCTTCTGCTATTCGTCTGGGAAATGGATATCCATGTAACATCAAGCCTGGCTGCTGTTCAAGGGTGAATGAAATGATACTATGTTCTTGTTTCCATGTGTGTGTTGTGCTTTCATACAGTACCACCACTCTATTCTGTTGAGTAGGTACTTTAAGACTTTTCATTTATTTTTCGTTGTTTATTGTTAATAAAAAGAAATGGAACAATGTGAGCATTATAAGAATTTTAAGTATAAGAATTATTGAAGTACTAAAATGACAATATTTATGATTCTAAGATTAAAAGTAGAGTTAATTTTTTTACTTTTTAATTTATTCTATGCATCTTGTACATCATATAGTTTGATTTCATTCATTTCCCTGTCCCTTCACCTCCACTGTCTGCCCCTGCACTCCTCCAACTAAGATAAAAATTAAGAAAAAGGGAAACACTAAAAATATCATCATGGAAGGTACAGTGTGATACAGTGAGTCATTCAGTAAGTCTTTTGTTCATATAGCTTTACTTGCAAGTGTTCATTGCAATGAGTCGTTGGTTTGGCTCAAGGCCTCTGGTTTCTACTATATCATTTATGCTGAAGCCTCACTAGGACCTTTCTTGGATATCCTGTGGTTGCCCTGTGTTGTGGAGACTTTGGGTCTGTGGGTCAGGTCTTTTCATCTACTCCACCAGCACGTGGATGTTGGGGCAGGTCAAGCCATAACTATAGTTCTGGGCCTGGGCAGCTATAGGGTTTGTCTGTTAGCCATTTCTCCCCTGTCCTCATCACCATCATCATCCAACATTGCCTTGGCTAACTCACCTCTTGCAGCAAAGTATGAGAGGTGATGCTCCCACTTTTATTCCCTAAGAGTGAACCCTCCCACACCTATACCATTAGGGCAAGCTCTATTGTGTTGCCTAGGTAAGGTATAGGGGCCATTTTTCTGAGTGTTGCAGCTGGTGAGAATAGGGACACCTTTCCTGCTCTTATGACCCCAGGGCCAGCTTCTTCTTCATCTGTCTCAGGTATTGATGGATAGGAGGTGCAGGGTCATTTCTCCTAGGCCCATGCTACCATGTGTCTGATGAGTATTGGGGACAGCTCTCCTTTCCTCCTAATATCTGGACTGGGTCTTTCTTTCCTCTGCCTAGGAAGCAGCTTCGCTGTTTTGCCTGGGTGAGTGGCAGGGCACGCTTCCTGAGGGTTGTAACCAGTAAGGGGGAATATCAGCTCTCGCATCTGTTGCAGGTGGTAAGGGAGCATCTATCACACTTCCACAGTGCCACATGATACGTGTAGTAGAAACAGCTCCTGCATGCTTACAACTCTGGGATGGCTTACCTACACCTATGCTAACAGTGTTGGCTCTGTTGTATGACCCAGGCAAGATGCCTGCTCTCTGGAGTATTGCAGCTGGTGGGGTTCGGAGACAGCTCTCCTGTTCTTATGACCACAGGACTATCTCTCTCACCTGCTCCATATGTTCATGATGAAGGGGTGACTCTCTCCACTCAGGACCATGACACTTTATGACAGATGAGTAATAGGGATGGCTCTTTCTTGTTTACTACTGAGCTGGCTCTTCCATGCCTCCATAAACAGAGTTGGCTCTATTTGTGGTACCCTGGAGAGGTACAGGGCCTGCCTGGTCTCTTGAGTGTTGCATTTTTATGGGGGACAGGGACAGCTTTGCCATTCTTGTTATCCAGGGCCAACTGTGGTGATGTAGTGTTTGTAATCTAAGAAATAAAGCTTCCCTGAAGATCAAAGGACAAAGCCAGCCACAGAGTTAACCATGAAGGTCAGGCAGTAGTGTTGCACAACATTAATCCCAGCATTTAGGATCTCATACTTTTAATCCTAGCATTGGGAGGCAGAGGCAGGGGGATCTCTAAGCTCAATATCAGCCTGGACTACCTGAGATTAATCCTGTCTAAAGGAGAAAGAGAGCCAGGCTGTTGATGGCTTCCACCTTTAACTCCAAAACTTGGAAGTCACAAGCCTTTAATTCCAACACTAGGATGGTTGAAACAGAAAGTGATATGGTTAGGTAGAGAAAGGAATGTGAAACAGGATGAAATAAGAAGCCTTTCACCCTTGCTTTTGGCTGAGGACTAGAGGCATTCAGCCTAAGGAGTGGTGGAGACAGAATCTACCTCTTTTGGCTTTAGGATTTAGTACTGGTGAGATGTGGCTCACACTTAAGAAATGTAAAATAGTACATGTATTTTTACCCTTCCTTAGATCTCTTATTGGTTTAATTTTTTTCCCTTGTCCTTTGTAGCAATCCCTTTAAAAGATAAGCTAGAAATTTTGCAGTGTGCAAGCACACTGGGACTTGGCACATGTGACTTTTACCATATTTATAGAAAGAGAATGCTTGTCTCTGAGAGTTTGCCTTGTACCTTTCTTTATTACTAGCAAGTTGTTAATGAATGTGTGTGTGTGTGTGTGTGTGTGTATGTGTGTGTGTGTGTGTGTGTGTGTGTAGCTCTGGGTAGGGGCTGGACTATCGACTCTCAGACCCTTCATTCTTGTATAATATCTGTGGTTTAAACCACAAGTACCACGCCAAATAGAAACAGCAAACAAGTGTTGTTTTGGTTTCCATCTTGACTTTGTCATAAAACATCTGGTTTTCTCCATCTATAAAGACTGAAGGTTTTGCTGGGTATATTAGTTTGGGCTGCCATGTGTGGACTCTTAGAGTTTGTGTGACATATGTCCAGGCATTTCTGGATTTTAGTGTCTCTGTTGAGCAGGTGTAATTCTTACAGGTCTGCTTTGTATATGTTACTTGGTCTTTTGCTCCTCATAGCTTTTAATATTCTTTCTTTGTTCTTTGGTTATTATGTGACATGGGGACTTTGTTTTCTGATCTAATCTGTTTGGTGTTCTGTTAGCTTCTTGTACCATTAAAGGCTTGTTCTTTAGATTAGAAAGATTTTCTTCTATTATTATTTTAAACATATTTTCAGGATTTGGGGCTGGGATTTTTCTCTTTCTTCTATTCCTGTTCTTAGAATTGATCTTTTCATGATGTCCCAAACTTCCTGAATGATTTGTGCCAGGATATTTTTGTTTAGATATAACATTTGTTTTGACCAATGAACCTATTTTTCCTATTGTATCTTCAAAACTTGAGATTCCACAACAACAAACTGCAGAGTAACTTCCATAACTATGGAAATGACAGAGACAGCTGCTTGTCTAGATAGTCACCCAGTTTCTTCTGCAACATCTTTGACAGTGTACACAAAGATTATCCCTCAACACCATTCACTTCTTCCTTCCTTTCGACAACACCTTCCACTGCTTGCCTTCAGAAAATGGCTGGCCTCCCAGGGATTTCAGCCATGCATGGCATACCAAGTTCCAATAAGCCTAGGCATCTCTCTTCATATTAAGACTGGAACATGCAACCTCGTAGGAAGAAAAGAGTTCCAAAAGCAGGAAAAAGAGTCAGAGACAGCCCCTACTCCCACTATTAGGTATTATATAGAAAGTCTAAGCTACACAACCATAACATATATGCAGAGGTTCAGACCCAGGCAGAATCCCTGATTGTCAGTTTAGTCTCTGTGAGCCCTATGAGCTTAGGTTAGTTGACTCTCTTGACTTTCTTTCTTTTTTATACTTTTAAGACTCTAATTTTATATATAGAAGATAATATTACTGTGACATTGCCTTTTAATGACTGTATTCCTCCTATATTTTGAGTCTTCTCTGGCTTATGGAATTCTGAAAAATTCTAAATCCAGTGAAAGCGCTTAAAATAAAAAGCTTGTTCCTTGTCATTGATTATTTTATTCCAGACATGGACAGGTCAATATTAAAGCAAAGAACCCTTCTGAAGATCTCTATAGCTCTACATACACAAGCTTTCAATTTCCTGTACTCAGGTCCACAAATGCTAGTCATTTTGCATTTCCCAGGCTGTAATGTCTTTCTTTGCAATCCAGCAAAATTGTAGTGTTCTTTTGGGTTCTTTATCAGAGCACTGTAGCCTGGAAATTGCAGCTAGGCAGCAATCCAGAACAGCTGTAATTTTTTACTCAGTTTGCTTCTAGTCTCTGAGGAATCATAATCCTGATCTGTCTATTGTCCAATGTCTAAAAAACAACTGTCTTCATATATTTGCTCTATGTTTTTAGTTGTAAGAGGCAGATAAATAAGGTTTTTATTTTTTCTGTCTTAACATTAAAGTAAGTCCCATTCTAATAATTGTAATTGTTGTATTAAAAATGTTCATTTCTAAACATGGCACAATTTAATTTTATTTTAAGAGTTGGGTATTTAGTTTACATTCATACCAACTTTAAAAAGTCTTTATATATAAATATTTGAATTGATGTATTACTTTGGATAATTTCCTTAAAATAGAAACTTCTTGAATAAAAAAGTAAGTATATTGCCTGAGTCTAATTCACAGGGAGAATCTTCTTCTTGAGAAACACAACCTTCAGGCATCCTTACCTACAGAGCTAGCAAACATTAGCCTCTTCCTCTAGATGTGCTAAAAAGACCAATTTTCTCAATTACTTCAACAAAACTCTATGTTAGATATTGTTAGCAGACACATTTGAAGTATGAAGAAAACTGTGTATAAGCTTATGAGCAAGATTTTACATAATAGTTACTCTGAATTCAAGCAGGGATAACACTATGGCAGAGCTGTCTTAATAACATATTTACAAAGTTTTTTGTCATTTAAAATATTTCAGATTCAATATCCATAAAAGAGTACCACATTCTTTCAAATTTTCTAGTTGTAGAGTTGAGTAAGTGATTTTGGTATCTCCTAGCATTGTATCTTCTTTGCTTTACCTTTTAAAACTAGATACCTCTAAAATGTAAAATGCTGAATAACATAGGAAGAGCCAGAAACTTTTATGAACTCATTGTGCCAAAACATGATGCTAGACCCTGGTGTTAGTCTGCAGTATCCATGAAATATCAGGCATTGTCACTGTGGTCACCTCTGTGGTGATAAAGATCTGTGCCAGTACTGTCTATTCCCAGCAAGCCTGTGGAGAGGGAAACATTGTGAAAAAAATGGCAGATTTTCCCAATGCTCTCTGAGTTAGAAGCTTGGATAAGAGCTTGAAATAGCATCCTGCCTATGGTGTACCACTCTGATTTATGCAAGGAAAGCATTTAATCTGAAAAATTCTCTTGTTAGTAGATTGCCAGCAACATTCTAAATTTACTGTTGACGACTGTATTTATAATAAATTTGACAATTCTAATTATGAGCAATTGTTTTGTCTTGAAAATAATATTGATATCACAGTGTTTCAAATTCTTTTTCTAAAGTTTTTCTAGTACCACTGATGTCGGAAAGAAAAAATATTTAAAATAAAAGTTATATTAGAACTGCCAAGAAAGTTCAGTGATTAGGAGTGTGCACTGCTCCATACAGGGGCCTGAGTTTGGTTTCTAACAACCACATCAGATGACAAATCTCTGCCTGTAACTCTAGCTCCCAGTGATTGAATAACTATGGTCTCCTCAAACATCTATACCCTGAGCATGTACATAGCTACCCCTTAAAATACACAACATACTTAAAAATAAAAATATTTTAAAAAGAAATTAAAAACTTTATCTTATAATGGAGTGAAAATATTTACTTCAACTTAAAAAGAATTTTTGCTATTCTATAATAATAGACTTACCCATTACCAAAATTCACAGGTTTATTTAAGAGGACAAAGGTATAAAGGCATTACTTTTATATGGATATGTATATAGTACAGAGAACAGGGAAAATCTATAAGCTCTCCTTTTCCAATATATAAATCTACATATAGAGATACCTCATCATTGAATAGCTAGAATGGCTACTCAGATATGAATGCCATATTAGCATGTCAAACCATTACTTACTTAGAATATATTCAATACTAGACAGGTATTTTTTAGGAGTAGAGTACTTGGCACCAAATTCTAACTGCCACTATTAGCGACATGCTCTATGAAAAACTTTTTGTCAAAACCTCAGTTTCTGCTGGTAAAATCATGATGGCTGATGATGAGGTTCTTCTTGCTAAATGTCTCTTTAAATCTATGAGAAATAAGGGACATCACAAAATGGAAACAGAACTAAGGCCACATAAGTTTCACAAAATAAACAGAAGAATGCTTCTTTGTTTCATCTCTTCGGAAGAGTCAGATCTGTGAATGGATCTGAGTATTTCTTGAAATTGGTAAAGACACTTCTATAGACTCCTTGAGTTATATTGTACAGTCTAAGACTGCTGCCTAATGATTCAATGTGTCCCAGGAATGTCTTCCAGATTGTAAGAACATTAAGAATCTTTTACTTTAACACTTAGCAACACATTTTAATTTTAAAATGATAAATCACTAGTAAGTTTGTTCTTTGACTTCATACTATGAAGATTTAAATTGGGGTTTTATGCTTGACACTATAATTGTAGTCAAAATCTTAACTAGGGAGGCCATAAGCTTTTAGGTAGAACTCACTATTTTTATTGTTTTCTAAATGGTCACAATGTCAAATTCTTTCTCAAATATTTGTTTCTCTTGTTGTCCACATTCAGAGGCCTTAGTTTAGTCCCATGTAGATTCCCCAGCTGCCATTTCAAAGCGATCTCCCAATAGCTTGGGGCAGTTGTCTCTGTGAGTTTCCTCATCTTGATTTTGACCCCTTTGATTATATAATCTCTCCTCCCTTTCTTCAGCTGGACGGAGAAGTTCAACCCAGTGCTTAGCTATAGATCTGTGCATTTGCTTCCAACACTTGCTTGGTGAAGTTTCTGTAATGACAATTGGGGCAGTCATCAGTTTGATTATAGGGGAGGGCCAGTTTAGGCACCCTCTCCATTATTGCTTGGAGTCTTAGTCAGGGTCATCTGTGTGGCCTCTGGCAGTGGGATCAGAGTTTATTTCTCATGTATGAACTGGTTTTTTAAAGCCCAGCCTCAATAGAAGAACATCTCTTGATACTGAGGGGAGGGGCTTGGTCCTGCCTCAGCTTTATGTGCCAGAACACATTGACTCACCCCAGGAGACCTTACCTTCCCTGAGGAATGGATGGGGGGGATGAGTTGGAAAGAAGCTGTGGGAGGACTGGAAAGAGGGAGGGAGGGGGAACAGTGGTCGGTATGTTTAAAACTTTTAATAAAACGTGAGAAAAAAATAAATTGTGGAAACAGAGTATTTTAAAAAGTATTTGTTTTTACCATAGACATAGGCTGCTATCAGCCTTGGTCTCTTTCACTAAAGTGTCTTAGTTTTCCTATTAGAGTAAATTCTCAGCAGTCATAGCCCTTGTGTGATCTACTTTCATTCATTATAGATTAGTTTTTCCTTGTCCTAGAACAATAACTAAGAGGAGTCTTATAACTGAGACACATTCATATTGTTATGCATATTAGCAGTTCACCTATTACTGTGGCAAGTTATTCAATAACATGGATACACCATGTTTTATTTATCCACACATTAGCTAAAAGTTATTGAGTTGTTCCTAGTATGAGGCTAGCTTGAATAAAACAAATATGAACATGTATTTCTATTTATATCTTTCTGTGAAAAATTTTCTTTGAGTTTGGATAAATACCAGGAAGTGAAAGTGGAATTGTTGAATTTCAGTTTTTGTTCTTTGTTTGTTGTTGTTTTCTAACATCTTGTGGGTTTGGTTTATTTTCTTTAAAACTTTATATGTTTGTATTTATTTGCCTTGGTGTTTGCCTGTAACTGGGAACTGGAACTACAGACAGTTGTGAGCTGCCATGTAGGTGCTAGGAATTGTTCCCCGGTCCTCTGGAAGAACAGTCAGTGGTCTTAACAGCTGAGCCATCTCCCCAGCCCCCTCAAAAAATATGGAATGCTTCACGAATTTGTGTGCCATCCTTGCACAGGGGCCATGCAAATTTTCTCTGTATCGTTCCAAATTTAGTATATGTGTTGACGAAGTGAGCACTGTTTATTTTCTTAGATCAAGTTTTGTATTCTTTTGCTTTAGCTCCTTTGCCTCTTTCCAATTTTGTACTGACTTTTGTGGTAATATATTGTTTGCATTCTAATCAAATAAAGCTTGCCTCAAGATTAGAGGACAGAGCCAGCCACAGACTAAGCCATAGAAGTCTGGCAGTGGTAGCACATACCTTTAATCTGAGCACTTGGGAGGCAGAGATCTGTCTGGATCTATGTGAGTTCAAGATCAGCCTGGGCTACATGAGAAACAGAGCCAGGCAGTGGTGGCACAGCCTTTAATACCAGCACTTGGGATTCCATGCTTCTGCTCCCAGTACTTGCGAGGCACACATGCCTTTAATCCTAGCACTAGAAAGGTTGAGACAGGAAGTGATATGGCTGGGCAGGGAAAGGAATATAAAGCAGGAGGACAAAGAGCTTGACCCTGTGCTTCCTCTTTGCCCTGCTTTTCTTTCCTTCCAGCAGAGGACTCAAGACATTCAGTCTGAGGATTGTGGAGACAGATCTTCCACTTTCCTTCTAAGTATTCAGTAGTGGTGGGAAGTTTCTCTAGTAACTTGTTCCTCTGTTTCTCTGGTCTTTAAGTATTTATTCCAAACTCTGGCTCTGGGTTTTTATTATAAGACCAATTAGGTTTCATGCAACAGACTATTGTAAAATATATTTCTGTATGGTAAAGACCCAATGATTCACTTCCTTAGATACTGAAATTTAATATTATTTTTATCGTATTTCTTGCAAGTTAGTTCTGTCATCAACAAGATCAGTGTTTATATGAGCATGATTTCATTCTATCTTTTTTAAAAGAAATACATTCTCTCTGGATATGACAAATTTTAGTGGCTTTCCTGCTCTTTGAACACTTTGAGCATGTCATCTTCCTGCCCTGGCCGCCATCCTTTCTCAGATGTCACCAATGAAACAGTTCATTTCATCTTGCTGATTTTCAGTGTGTTTTGTTGTTTTCTGTTTTCATACTTTCTTATTTGTTCTGTAGGCTGGAGTTATTGAGCCAGAACTCATTGATATTGGATGCATGGGTTAATGTCTCTCATCCTGTTTGGGGAGTTTTCAGTTATTATTCTTTTAAATATTTTCTTATCTCTCTCTCTTTTTTTAACCTGCTTTACACACACACACATACACACACACACACATACACAATGCACACACATTGTTGCTGCTCTTAATGTATCAAAGTTTAGTGATAAACTATTTTTTTCCATTTTTTTTAAAAAATTTCAATTGACAATGTCTTATCTTTTTATCAGTGTTAATATACAAGATCTTGAACATTCTACTAAGCAATCTTCAACTGACTGACTTGGGTGTGCTAGATAAACAATCTTTCTGTGAATTCCATCACCTGTTTGTTGGTGACTTTTTTCAAGTTCTCTGACCTCTGAAAACTTTTTTCTCAGGTCTCGTCTACTGTTATATTTTCTCTATGATTTCTTTTTTCTTTCTTTCTTTTGTAAATTTGTTTCAACTAAAATTTCTTTTGGCTATTTTTACAATTTCTAAACAGCACAAGTGTGCTGTATTTGATGATTCTTCTTTTGCTTGAAATTTATTTGAAATGCTTTTTTAAAACTCTGCATATATTTTTTAATACTTTTTAAATTTTAGACAAAGTACCATGTGAATAATACATCAATAGGGTTATATCTTGCCTGACTGTGCACAGGTCTCCTATCTCTTTGAATAACAGTTGGAAACTTGATATAATATATTATAGCTCTGGTAGTTTCTAGAGATTGATTTGTGTTAGTTTAGTTTGTTTTGTGGATTGCTTAAGCTGACTACTAGAGGTTTGTTTCTCCTAACATGTGCAATTTGTAATGTCAGTGTTAAGAATTTGTTTCCTGTTTTTAGACTCAGCATCCTGAGTCTAAATTTGCTTCTGTGTCACTGTACAGGCATTGTAATTGAGACCCCTGAGCCAGTAAGACTTGTACTATCTCAGGGAGATACCAAAAATATTCTGCTTTGCCACTTTCACTGTCTTCTTAGTGTCTATGTATAGTCATGCTTCCAGACCACCAGAGATGAGGACTATATTCTTAGGGACTTTGCAGACTTTATTTATTACGTGTGAGTGTATGCGTGTGTATGTGCATGTTTGTGCATGGTTAAGTGTGTAATTAGTGGTCTGCGCATACATGTGGAGACCAAAGAAGAACGTGGGCTGTTTTTCCTTAAATATTGTTCATCATGTTATTTGAGGCAGGCTTGAAGTTCCCAGAGGGTGTAGGACAAACTGGTTAACCAGGCTTAAGGACCTACCTTTCTCTAGCCTTATCACCATGCCTGACAATATTTTTAAATGTAGGTTTTCTTTATGTAGCTTATGGGTGATAAAACTCAGGCACTCATTCTTACAAAGTAGCCAGTTTGCTGACTGAGTTACCACCCCTGTTCCTCGGGGATGTTTTATAGTTCTTAGTTTTGTTGAATTTCTGGTGTATCTATTACTTTATATACTGCTACCACTATGCACTCACTTTTCTGGTTGTTTATGGCCTGTTTTCCAAGGAAAATGCATTTTAAAGTAGTTCCCACACTCTATTTCAAATGAACTCATCTCTCCTAGGTATGATGCATAGCTCCTTTTTCATCTTCCAGTCTTGGCTTCCCACCTGAGCCATTCTTTGTGGTGAGGTACATAAGAGGACCAGCATCATCTTATAGAACCAACTCCTTTACCTAAGAGTGAGCTATGAAGATGTTCTTCCTATTTTTAAAACACCCCAATTAGTGTAAAGAACGCACTTTATCAGCGCTAGAAGGCAATTGAAGTCTAAGGTTCTTTGGCAGTTCCCAGTGGCTGATATAGATAGAAGAAGGCCCTTCCTTCATGTGGGAGCTAGACCAAAGTAGCTTCTTAATGGCATTCTCTTGGAATATGCATAGGGCACAGACCATGGGTGTGGGGCACTGAGGAAGCTGCTAATTTGAGCTTCTCAGAGCAAAATTATTTCTCACAACAACAAAGAAGTTGTGGAGGCAGCAGGGATGAGAAAGCCAGAGTCTTTTGTTCTTGTCCATCCAGGATAAACCTACACAATGGAGCAAAAGCCTGGAGTAGTGATAGGTGCAGTTTCCAGCTCTGTACTGAGTACCACCAATACCTACTACAATACTGTAATCTTCTTGAATCAAGGCTTCCCATTGCTGCTTCTCAGTTTGTGACTGTTGGTTAGTTTCTAGAGAATTCATAATTGTGATTTTACTAATTATCTAGTGTTTCTTTTGCTGGAGAGTAGGTTTTTACAGTTTCATAAAACCTCATCTTCTGTGCATAAAACTCTACTCAACTTCTGTCTTAAAGACCACATTTATACCACAGCACCTGTTTCTGACTTCCTTACTTACCTAGTGTGCGTCTTCTTTAGTTCTTTCCATAAGGCTAAAAGGTTACTTCAGCCTGTGCCTTCAGTCAGCCTCCTCACAGTTTCACATACAGAGAAAATGACTTAAAAACAAACCATCCCTGAAAGCTCAAAAGAGAATGATAATATGATAATATCTTCTTCAGGAATCTTGTTTCTCAAGATGGCCACTGTTCTCTGTACTTACAAAAATTTTCTTGGAAATATTCAGACAAATAAGGAGGCTTTTTCTTCACTCCAGTACATAACTTCCTCATAAAATATTGAAATACTTTTACTGAGACAAAAGAGAATAACAGGGCATTATGATATGACTGAGAACTAAGAGTTTAAATATTAATATGGTATATTAACAATGCTATTGGCTTTGATTAAATAATTACATAATCATATCTGAGAGGAGGTGAAAGATAATTTCTAAATGAACTGTGATGAAAGAGGGAGGATGACTCATATTCAGTGTTGCTGGTCTATAAATAGCCTAAATCCTGAGTTAATGGCCAATCATGGGTAGACTAGTGAGTCAGGAGAAATGTTTACAGGAAGGGTAGAAGAACTGCCTGACTAACAGATATACTGTTCAATGCTATGAAATTATAGATCTTCTGAGACGACTTTTTCTGTAGTGACACACTGTTCTGTTATATCTCTAGTCACCTAAAACTAAAAAGCAAACACTCAAACACTTGGCACAAAAAAAACCCATATGTGATTAATATGCTTGTGTTCCTATCCTCCTTGCCTTTGATGATGAACTGATATACAAAACTGTGTAGACTTTAGCTTGTATAATATCTTCCCAACCCTGTTAGGATTTTCATCGAATTTACAAGTATAGAAATGGACAAAGCCATCTGGGATACTAAAATTCACTCATAAGTGCCATCAAAAGATTTCTGTAAATGTAGTTGGGAGAAGGACCACAGCTCAGTTCCACCCAAAGGAATTATGAGCTGTAGCCAAGTTCTTTTTGGTTTATCATTAAGTATTGGGTTTTTAATTAATTAATTAATTATAATTAGGAAAAATAAATTCAAGGAAGAAAAACTTTAACAAAAACATTTAAATGGTATGTCTTCTTCTAGGTCATAGTTATAAGTAGATTATCTGTGAGAACATAGAATATTGTTTACTTAGAAATAACAGATGACTTAGTAATTAGGAGCTTACACTGTTTTTACAGAGGATCTGAGTTTAGTTCACATATGAGAGGTCACAATTTTCTGCAACTCCAGTTCTAGGACATCCAGGTTCTTTTCTGGCCTTTTTGGACATTTCCACTTACATACCAAGGCACAGTCAAACATACACACACAAACACAGACATGCAAATGCATACACACACAATTAAAAATAAAACAAATGTATAAAGAAGATTATTTTTTTACTAATAAATTTGTAAGTCTGGCTGAAATTTTTTTCTAGAACAGTGTTAATTATGAAATCTTGTTTGTTATTTCAGTCCTCAGTCACAGAAAGAATTGAATTACAAAACAAAGTGTTAAGTTTTGCAACTGATTTTGGGTAAAATTACTAATTTGGGCTTGCTATTTGAATATATAAGTTATTCCTAGGTTCTCTATAAGGTTTTCAATTGAAAACTACTTTAAGGTAAAGATTGCCTCAAGAAGATACCTACAAAACTCTTTATTAAAACATCAGAAAGAATTATAGGTATGTCTCATGGAAGTTCTAAACTAGAGGAAAAGGTTTCTAGGATTTTAAAATGAGGCTTCCCATGGCATTATAAGCTACCCAAATTTTCAAGACATCTGACTTGACAGATTTTTGGTGTGTTCTTTTGGGAGGATAGTATAATAGGCCTTACTAGATACATAGAAATTTCACAAAGATTGTTAAATATTACACTGATCAGTAAAACAAGGAATGTGGTACCTCAAACTCTCCCAGAGCTACCAATGGGAGGAAAACAGAAATGCTAATTAGAACCTGAAATGGAATTACTGTTATAGGTAGGCAATAAAGAATGTACCAGGATAAGGCAAAGAATTCCAGGAAAAGATTTTTATATAATAAAACTATCTCTTAATTAAGACAATGACAAGTGTACTTTCTTAACTTACCATTTTTGAATGAGATCGTCCAATGTAGCTCTTTTGGAATTTGCTATGTAATTGTAAAAGTGCTTACTCTGTTGGAAGGGAGAGGGAGTTTTATTCTTGATCAAATATCGTAGAGTAAAAAGACCCATTCTCATATAACTCACCAAGGAATATAAGCAGTACTTTCGTC
Source organism: Sigmodon hispidus (assembly GCA_004025045.1). NCBI lineage: Eukaryota > Metazoa > Chordata > Mammalia > Rodentia > Cricetidae > Sigmodon > Sigmodon hispidus. The sequence continues at coordinate 14,086 of PVIH01003988.1, read as the reverse complement.
TACCAGAAATGACAATGCCTTCAGTTTCCAGACAATATATTGTCTGGAAAGGATGGAGAGGTAACTTGCACACAACAAGCTGGCAGCCCTGAGATGGCCGTGCTTACAAGGTACTGTAAACTGTCTCTGAGCAACTGTTACAAGTGACTACAATCTCCTAATTATCTTTACTAAGGTCTTAGGTGTATATTCCAGACATGGTGGATCATCCCCCACAACCTGTCCACTAGGTTAGTTTGGAAACATCAGCTCTTTTATGCACCTATTGGAACAGAAGAATCTTCCAGCTGAGAATTACCCCCAATTTCTGTGAGCTAAACCAAAATTGTCAGTTTGTATAACTGAATTTTGGGATAGTTGGTTCTATGAATGTAGATGATGGAGCTAGAATTTGGTAGATAGATTTGTTGAGCTGCACAATAAAATCCATGGAAGAATATTTATTGTAGCATAAAAACAATCCAAATATCCAGCAATTGGAGACTGGTTAAATAAATCAAGGATCCAAATCCATGCTGAAAACTGCAGCAGTTCAACAAAATAGATTGAGGATGGGTGTTGTGAATTCATATAAAAGTATCTCCAAGATATTTTGTTTAGACCATCATAATATGTCAAATATGTAGCTCTCTGCAGTCAAGGAATAGAAACATCTTTGAAAGTGTCCAAACATCACTGAATAGATGGGAAAAAATCAATCATGTTGGATGTCAACATGGAGGGGGCCTGGATGACTTGCAGACAGGAATGGCTTGGGTGGTTGTTACCCACCCTTTTGCAGTTTACCCACCCTGAATTTTGAAGCATGAGGTGTGTTTTAAAGGTGAACTTGATGCCGGAAGGCTGAGGTCACCTTAACCACCCTGGACCAGAAGCTTCCTTGCCTGCTTTCTAAGCTGATGGTTACTTCAGCTCTTTAGTTAGCTGCAAGTTTATTTTACTCTTTTGGTATGAAATATCATCTCACTGCATTTCTGCTGGAAGATCTTCACAACACTTTGAATCTCTCTTAAGATAAACAGTGTGATCCTAAATCCAGAATTTATGGATTGTCTTAATTCGTCTTATATCTAATTGTCCTGACTCCGCTTTCCATCACTACTTACTTCCAACTGTTTACTTCCTGGTCAGATTTCATTGTCTTTGGTCCTTTAAAAACACAGAAAGTTTGATCAGATTCCCATTCTATTGTCTGGAATTACCTTTCTTTTTCTCCTCCCCTCTCCCCAGGAACTCCATCTTACTCTTGTAGAGGAATGTTCCCTGGTACCAGACTTCTTAACCATCTGAATGAAAAATTACTTTTCTCTGTACATGAGCAGACTATTTTTGTTGTTGTTGTTTAATTGGTACTCTGGGCTCAGGAACAGAGGGCAAATAGAATAACACAAAAAGGTAGTCTTCCATCTTTTCTTCATAGTTAGAATTTGGAAACATTGTTAAGGCTGTTGTCTCTTCATGGTAGATTTGATTAAGGAACATCTGCAAATATTTTTTCAGTTTTTTTCCTCAGACACTTTGTATTCTCTTGTATGTAACAGTTTTCCCTCAGTGGTTCTTTTAGTTTTCTATTGCATAGAGGCAATTAACAAGCCTGAATGCAGCTCTTAGGGCAGTAAAAGTACAATTCTAAATAATCATTAAAAAGGCTGCAGAAAAAAATATATTGAAAAAGTATTTTCTCAAATATTTTACTACCAGAACAATCAGTTAAGATGCCCATTTCCTAGGAGTTTACTTGGCAATAAATCTTGATATATTTTCTCCTCCAGAAAGATCATGTAAGTGTCACGAGTTGGTGAATAACTATGAGGCAAGGGAACAATTTACCTAATTATAGGAAAGATATATTACACATTTGTGTATCATGCCTGGATAAAAAGATTTAGAGAGAGCACTATCTTCCTTAAAAATCCCTTGATAATCACCTCGCAGTATCATTTGCAAACTTGAAGTGTGGAAAAGTAGATGTGCTAAACTTGTTCATATTCTCTTAGTGGCAAGAGAGTGCTTTTTATAGCTTGTTCTTGCTAAGGGCTTCATTTGGAGGTTCAACTGTTCTTGTAACCTGTTTTGAATATCAATGAAAACATCAGTCCTGACTGTGACTAGATTTTGGGGTCCTGTAGGGAGAGTTTTACTATCTGAGTCTGCTTCAGAGCTTGGCAGTTGGTCCTGTAGTCTTCCTTATATTATGTTAAATCTCAAGTCATTATACTTTAAGTGTATTTACATAGCATCATTTTGCTTTTATGCATTTAATTAATTAAGAGCCTTAATTTCACTTAAATACTTGAATACCTTATAAATTCATCTTTGGGTGAACCAAAGGAAAATCTTGGAGAGATTGTGATTGCTCTTATGCAGCCAATTATCACTTGTTTATTTTTAAGCAAACACATGTGAGAACACATGACAAACATGTCTAACCCTGTCATGATCACTGAGTCAGTGTACATGTGTACACAGAAGACAGAGAGAGCACTAGAGAGAAAAGACTATCTTTTCAGTTGAGGTTTTCTTCAGCCAATGGACCCCTTCTTGGACCTGCTTTCTATGGTGTCCTCATACCTCCTGGCTGAGAGCTAGCTACCCTGACTTCCTTCTATTTCCTAACTCAGTGGGCGGGCCCCAGGGCTTCCTCATTTTTCAGACTGCCATCTTGGAGTGAAATCCTCAGCTTTCTGTGCCCTTGTGGTTTCTGTGATTGGACACTTGTCCTGTACTCCAAAGTCCTTAGCAGCCTTCCATTGTCTACATGTCCACAGAGGCATCAGTTCCCTGTGCTTCCGGGAGGAAATGAGCGAAGCTAATAACCAGTAAAACGGTAGAGATAAGAAAAGGCTTAGATTTAATTGAGACCAAGGACTGTGTTTAGGAATTGGGATGAGAGCTTCACAGGGCAACCTAAGAGCCAGGGCAGCTTTACTCCAGTCTAGTCTAATTGGCTGGGACCACTATTCAGCCTGCATTAGGCTGAATGGAGTGTGTATGTGTGTGTGTGTGTGTGTGTGTGTGTGTGTGTGTGTGTGTGAGAGAGAGAGAGAGAGAGAGAGAGAGAGAGAGAGAGAGAGAGAGAAGGCACTGACTGACTGAAGCATGATCCCCTCTTCAACAACCAAAGAGTATCCAGTAACCACATTTTGCCCTAGGATCATAGTAAAAGAATAAATAGTAAATACATTTTACACATAGGAAAAACTATAAAAGTGAAAACTTTAGCTCTCTGTGACAAACAGCAGAGTTGAGAACCAATGAAGTAGCTTGGAGTGTTTTCCAATCTCCTCAATTATAGCAGATGCTATTTCAGCTGGAAAGCCCTCTGCTTTATTTAGTTGGGGAGCAATCTAGTGAACTACATATATACCACTTCTAGCCCCCAGTGCAGGTAAAAGGAGTGATGAGGGACATAGTGAAATCACAGCGTGGAAGTTTTGGGAAAAATCTACTCACTCAGCTTGACAGGAATGTTCTGTCTTTCTTTCCCCATTCTCATCTTTCAGTGGCAGAGAGCTTGAGAGCATGCTCAAGTCCTATGTTGTCCTGATTTGGATGTGAGCCACTATGTGAAATTTCCAGCTTGCACATTTGTATTTTCAGGGCACTTTTTTTTTCTCTTCATTATTTTTCCCTCCAATTCCTCTTTTTACAAATTCCTGCTATTATATCAAATCTGGCTCTAGAGATGACCCAGTCTCTCATAGTTTCCACTCCATTTGCCTCCAAATACTATTGTGTCCTTTGATATACTAACTTCTACCCACATCCTCATATTCTATTCATTCAAAATAAAATCTGCTAATCTTCCCTGTAATGAGCAATAAAGATCTTATCATTTCAGAATGGTTATTATATACTTAGCTAAATATTTAAAAAATAAAAAAGTAGAACAGCATCTACTTAGCTTTCTTTCATGAAGGCAACTAAATTACCAGTATATTTTTAATATCTACAATCTTCCAAGCTAATGTCCAAATAAAGAATATTTGTAAATATATTTCCTTGAGAAATAATTTTACACATATAAACACACATAATTATTTTATACTCAGATTTTCACAAATATAATTTGGAGATGGCTTCAGAATTGACCCAATATACTATTTAATTTTTAAGTATATATTTTTAAGTATATATATATATATACATATATATATATATGGTACAGCATATTTTTAAATTATAAGGCATTCCATTACCTAAAACTACTAAAATTTAATGATCCTGCCCAGATGGGCATTTATATTTTATGGTATACTGTTCCTGCTAACAGTAATATTTCCTCAGTTCATTTAAGTATATCTGTGAGATAAATTCCTAAATACAGAATCTCAGTGACAAAATCTAAGAAGTACCTTTTATTTTTGGCAGCCATTGCTTAACTCTTCTCCATCCATGAGGGGATGGAGAAGCTGTGGAAGTGGGAGAATTAGAGCATCTTCTGTGAGGTAGTTTCTTTAAAAAAAGACACAAAGCAGGAGCGTGAGGGAGGAAGGGGAGATCTGGGAGAAGGCACAGGAAGAAGTGAGGAGGAATATGGTCAAAATACAGTGTCTGAAATTTTTAAAATATTAACAAAATATTTTACTTTTTTATCTTTAGAAACGGTAAAATTATTATATTCTACATCTTACCCCTGTGGTGTGGGAATGTCTTTCTGTATGCTGTGAAATAAAGGGACTATTTTGGCTATGCCAGGCACTGTAGAAGCAGGCGGGAAGTGGGAGCATATGTAGGGGAAGGATGGTGGAGTCAAGCAAGACTCCATCCAGCAGCCCAAGAATCAACATGTAAAGGAACACAGGTAAGCCACGGGTAACATGGCAAGACAGATTAATGGAAATGGGTTGAATTAAGATGAAAGAGCTAGCTAGCAATATGCCTGAGACATAGGCAAAGTAGGAAGAAAGTAATATAAGCATCTGTGTGTTTCTTTGGGAATATGGGATTGCTGGTCCAGATAAGTGACAGCAGGCAGATCTGAACCATGGGGCTAGGCGGTCTGAACCATGGATGGCCAGAAACCTCATGTTACACCCCTGATTTTAATTTTTAGTGCTTAACTTTATACATTAAGATATATTTTCCACATTATTTGGTTTTTATACACTTCATGATGCTTATCAGAAAATAGTCAGGAAAGGTAAGAAAGTTCATATGCTTTTTTGTTTGCCTGTTTTTGTTTTTAATATAGAGTCTCACTGTGTCACTCTGGCTGACCTGGAGCTTGCTATGTAGACTAGGCTGACTTCACACTTAGAGATTTACGCTCCTCTGCTCCTCGAGTGCCTGTATGAAATTAGAGTCCCAACACAACCCTAGATTTTATACTTTTAACCTCATCTCTTACTTTCTTTTTCCAACATTTGTTAGGTTTATCACATTAACTGTCTCTTCTGTAAGCATAATTCAGATATTTATTTGATGCAGTCTGACTCATAAAGGCCACTACAAACAGCTAGGATATTCTTTTCATCATATATTCATGCAAGTGTCATAGAATTCTACTCCATTGTCAAATAAAATTTGTTTACTATTCATTTTTTTATAAGATAGTCTCAAGAAAGATAAAACTATAATTGCAGATAGTTTCAGATAGAGAGTAAAATATATATTGGGGCAAGTTTATTTCTCAAAGATCCTTTGGAGATCATCCTCCTGTCAAGGTACTGACCGTACTTTAGAGCCTGAGGTCATCCTGACTCCTTTAGTTTTTTCTTTGGTGTAATGTAATTTCTTTAATGTGAATATATACCTCCTTCTCATTATTATAACTCCACTAGAGCATCTCTCGATATAATCTTCTCTGTAAAAGTTCCTGAAAAGCACTTTTTTTCATGTCTAGAGATCAAAAACCTTTTCTGTTTCTTTCCTTTTTCCCTAGAAAGACTACTAGAAGAATATTTGTGACTATATTTTCATCATCTACAACTCTGATCATTCCAGTTAATTTTAGACAGTTATTATGTGTGTCATATATGTGCATACTGGCCTGCCCTTTGTGACTTTTTCCCCTTGGTATTAGTTTAACTATTTTTTTTTCTCTTTGCACTGCATACACTTCTGTATTCTGCATTTCGTGAATTCTCCATATTTTCATAGGCTTGCCTGTACATCTTAGTCTGTTAGTAATGATCCAGATTCTCTATGATCATTACTGTAAAGATTTTAGTTTTATCTCTGCAAGTTATTTCCTTTTGCACAGGTTCCCCAAGTTCCTATACTTCCACTTTGAACTATTGCTTCTGAGCTAGTGTGTCAGCTTGTAATTTCTCAGTGTCCTTCACTCTTGTGCTTAGAATTGGGACAACAATCATTGTGTTTGGTATAAATATAGTGCAGATTAAGTGTGTTAATTATTGAAGGTATTTCAAATAGTGTCTTATATGTAATAATTGCTCACTGCTATTTATTTTTAGCTCATATAGTGAACTCTTTTACAAGTTTTTTCATTATATTTGATTCAAAGAAAATTGATCCTGGGGATGGAAAAATGGCATAGTCAGTAAAATTTTTGCAGTTGAAACTTTGTAGGCCTGGATTCCATTCATAGTACCCAAGAAAATTTGGATAATTCCAGTGCTGTGGAGGTAGAAGAGGAAGGATTTGGGAGCTTGTTGGCCAGCCAGCTTGGCTGAATCAGCAAGCTCCAGGTTCATAAAGGGAGAACCTATCTGTAAAAATATAGTGGAAAGCAACTGAAGAAAACACTCAACTTTATCTTCTGGCCTTCACAGGACTTTTATACACACACACACACACACATACACACACACACACACACACCCTCTTCATACATATAAACATATATGTATACACAAGCACAAAGGAAAATGAAGTATTATCTATTGGGTTTAGTTCAATAATACAGTAGTAAAATAATATAAGAAGTTACACTTATGTGTTTAATCACAATATTGTATAAAAGTAATGTAATTACCTTAATAGATTTTCCTAATTTTTTTGCGACAACTTTTACTCTGCCTAAAACCAATTTGTCTACCTTGTATTACTTATCAATCACTTATCTATTACCTATGTATCTATCAGTATAAATTTGGTTTATAATAAACTGAATCTCACCAGGTTGTGGTATCAGAGATTCTGTTTTCTCTACCAAGCCTTAATACTTGCCTATATTTTTCTTTCATACAACATAATTTTTTATAAAAATAATATTGTCTTTAACACTAATTTATTGCATTCATTGTTTCATCATGCCTTTTAAGCATAGTGTTCTAGACCTCAGAGTCAGAGGTTAGTAGGTGACAGAGCAAAGAGATAGCAAATATCAACCTAGGGAGCTACACTTACTGCTAACAGAAAGGGTATTTGGGGAAGAAGCACAGGTGATCTATGGCTCAAATGTGGTTTCTTCCCTGTCATAGTATTCTGGATGTTTCCTGTTATGAGGATTCCCATAGTAGATGGGACAGAGCAGGAGAGACTTGAACACATTGAAAAAGAAAAATGCAGATATGTGCATTTAATTTTGCTTCTAGAATTTCAAAGTTAATTCTTTGAACATTTGACAAAATTTTTTTCTCCTTGGAATTTATTCCTAGAAATAGAAAAAAATTGACTCAGAAAAAAATGTTTATTTTGTTTGCAAGATCAGTTCATCCAATAAATGAACTTATTCATGTGCACAGACTAAATTTTATATAAAGACACTTAGTACAATCTCATGTTAACTTAGTCATTAATTATATAATACAATTGTCGGAATAGCTATCTATCTCATATTTTATTAATGCTTAATTAATGATACAGTTCAAATAATTGTGGCATAATACAATACTAGTGAACCTAAAGTTATAATAAACAAAGTGACAATAGAAAATTACTAGGTATAGTTTAGTTTTAAGAATCTTTTTGCTGAATTCATAAATACATTACATCATATTTGAATGGTTTTGGTCTCATATTAACCTTTATAAATGAGTCAATGCCACTGTTTTAGAGTATAGCATATTTATGAAATGGGCCTTTCTGGCAGCCTTAAAGCAGGCATCAACATGCCCTTTGGGGTTTTCCATAAATCCAATTTTTATATCTGATGTCAATAGTGGTTTAGAAATAAATTGAGTGAAAGATTGACAAAAAGTCATAAATTGAATAACCATAGGGACTTAGATGCAGGAGCCCCAGGAGGCATTGTGGCTTATTGAATTATAGCCTTAAGCATAGTTCAACAGTACCTCTTTTGTAAAGTAATATGACTCCATATCACACTTTAGGCCAAAATGAAATGACTATCTTTAGTGGAATTGCGATTTCTCTCTTAGTTTTAAATCATTATTAGGTTCAGGAATTGTGTGGTGACCCAAAATAGAAATTATCAAGTTGATTCCATGTACGATACCTGGAAAATCTTGTTGCTCCAGATTCTGCTGACTTGTTTTCTTATTTACTTACTTTTGATTTAAGTCTGTATAAGCCAAGAGATTCTTTAGGAAAATGAATCAAATAATGAGCAGAAAAGATAAGAACATATTTTGGATAAAGAATTATACATTAGACTTTATTGTTCTTACAAGGAAAATTGTCATGTCTCAATTCACTGTCATCAGTTTGAAATATCAGGATTTTTTCCCTTTTTAAATTATTATTAGAAATATCCGGATTTAAAGTAGCTTTCTCTGCAATGCAAAATGTAAAGTTCAGGGAAAATAATTATAACTTGCCACATTCTTCTCCTGAGTGGTGTATATGTATGTATGTGTGTGTGCGTGCGTGCGTGCGTGTGTGTGTGTGTGTGTGTGTGTATGTGTGTGTTTGGCACGTCTCTTCTAAAAACTTCTAGGACAATAGATTGGGAAACTAATTCACACTGGAGGACTAGAGCTAGCCTACCTTGAGCTAGTTATTCAGAATGCATTCTATTTCATTCTATTTCATCAGAATCAAACCTCAAGGTTATGATGTGTTTAAAGTAAAGGCAGACAGATAAACTTCAAAGGGACAGAGTAGATTCTCAGATTAGGGTCCTACAAAAGAATAAAGTATTTGCCACACTTTCCAACTCCATGCATTGATGAATTGCATGTGAATCTTGATTTAAAATTATGACTAATATAATTTTATACATATTATTAATATGTAATAAAAAATGATGGATATTTTAAAACATTAGTTGACATTGATAAGGTTACAACAAATAGCATGTGATTGGACTGGGATCATCTGTAGTGTCTTTGTAAGGGCTTCTTAGCTGCTCATTTATTTAATTAACATGGCACTTCATTTTTTTTTATTTGTAGCTATGATGTTCCCTGTAAGCATCCTTCATCATCTATATGTTCATGGCTTTTTATTTCCTACAAGGAGTAAATTAACTTTACTGAAATACCTAGGAGGTAATAGATGAGGATACACAGTCAAATGTAGTCCTGCTACTCTTAGATGGCAAGATTGGTCTGTGATAAAAACAGAAGGCTAAACATAATCTTAAAAATAAGAGGGAGAAAGAAAGGAGAGAGGTAGATAGGGAGGGACAGAGAGGGAGAGAGAGGGGACTGCTTCTCAGAATTTGATAGAACTTTGTAGATATTTTTGAAAAGAGATAACGGTTTTGTAAAGTACACCAAGGCCTTAGCAGAGAAATCTCCCATTTTGCAGGCATTTATAGAACTGTTCTGACTATTCTGAGACTTGTAAATAGGGCAGATACAGACTGAGTGATAGGATTGCCTTTGGTCCTGGAATTTTTCTGAATTATGAAGTTTACTGTATTACTGCTTGTTGTAGTAGTTTCTGTCCCTGTCTAGTCCAGCAGTCCAAATGAGTCTTTCCTGCTAGAGGCCTAGCCCAGTCTAGGGTTTGGACCCACAGCCTCACTTGGTTCCAAATGATCACACAAAGGCTTATATTAATTACATGCTGTTCAACCTATGGCTCAGGCTTATTGCTGGCTAGCTCTGGCATCTTAACCCATTTTTGTTAATCTATCTTGCCATGTAGATCATGGATTAACTATACTAGATTACATATTGCTTGGTGGGTTGCTGGACTGTGTCTCATATGATTCTGCCCTCCTTCCTTTGTATCTACGCTTTGATTCCCTGCCTGCTTCTAAGCTGTTCTGCCATAGGCCAAAACAATTTCCTTATTATCCAAAGGTATTCACATCATACACAAAGACATCCCACATCAATTCTGATTTACATGCAGTTGTTAACATGGTAGGGGCTCTCTTCAGTCCTATATTGCACACACTGGTAGAAGAGTGCCACAGATGGAATGGTGAGTTCCATTCACTTCACAGATCTCATTCAACAAGCTCTAGTTTCTCTTGTACTCAGTGGTCTGTGTATAGACATGGATATTTGCCTATGATTAGTCTTACCCAACTTCATTAAACCTGTTGCTGCATGCACCATCATGATCATCCTGATAGATGCAAGGCAGTTTTATCACCACAAGGATTTATGTACACAAATATGCTTCCCTTCCTCTATATTTTCCTCCCAACTCTGGACAACTATTATTTTATTTGACAATGTGTGAAAGTGTGTTGTTTTAAAAATGTTATGAATGACATCCTACAGTAAACAAAGTTTTGGAATTTCCCTCCATGTACTACAGTTCACTGGAGATTGGTCTAAGATATTTTGCTGGATACTAAGTGATAGAAGGGATCATGATGAATCCTTTATGGGTGGTATCAGCTTGCTTGGTGCTATCATTATGGTTCCCGAGATGACTCTGAGATGAATGACACACCTGAGCTGCCTTTGACGTCATTGTAGATGAGAAGTGACAGGTTTGGGTATTCTTCTATTGTGAATGGAGAAGAAATAGCACACTTGGTGGCTCTGTTGCCCCTCCCATCATGGTGTCCTAAATCAGCTTTTAGACATGTCCTACAATTATATTTTGTTTTATTTCTTGGACTCACAGCCATATTTAGTCAGGGAAATGCAAGCAGCAGTGTATTTATACAACTGTGAATAGAGAAATGGTCATGATGTCTTGTCTTTGCTGTTTGTCCAACTCCTTATCTCTGCTTCCCATGCATATATATCCTTTCTCTTACTTATTGTGAGTTTATACATTTACCTTATTTTGTTGTGATTTTGAATGAAATTCAATCCCTCTTGGTTCACTCTAAGGCCTATGTTGAAACTTAAATAGCTGAGTCAGAATTTTTTTTTTTTTTGGCCTATAGATATAACAAACCAAACTAAAACTCACTTAAGAAAAAGGAAACTAATAGGAGACTATAAATACAGGGTACTAGTGGTTTGTCTAATTCATTGGATTCAGCTGAATACCTCAGAAATTCTCACAGTTTTTATTCATTGTGAACAAAATGTTCTTACAGTTGTTATACTGAGATGAAAACCATGTATATTATGTCATGTATATTATCTATTATACACTACATTTAATATATTTTAAAATCTATGGAAGCACTGATCATTAGCTAATGCATAGCATCTTCTAAAGTTAGATAAGTACAGCTATCTAATTCTTGTTTTTAAGCAGGCATTTTTCTTGAAGCCCTACAGTGGATTGTGGCTCATATCTAACTGGTTAGGGGCTTATCATATGCAAGCTTGCTTCCAGAGGGAATAAAAATATTCTAATGTTTCTTGAGTCATTTTCCTCCACTTTTAATTACCTTTATGTTGTATACAACTTCTGTCTGGATTTTCCAGTCTAACTCAGAGAGGTTCAGACCCACATTCCCACAGACATGCATGCAGTTCCACAGTCCCACAGAATCACACAGATACTTGTATTATTTTTATTGATTTATCTAGGGCCCAGGCATGTGTCTTGCTAACTCCTTTATCTGAACTAACCCATCTTGTTTAGTCATGCAGTTTAGTACCTTTTCTCATAGCAGCATGTCAGCTTCTTTCCTCTGTGTCTGCTGCCATCTCCTCATTGTATCTATGGCAGCTCTCTCTGGTGGCTCTCTGGCATCTGTGTCTGATGTCTGTGTCACTGGGATATTTCTAAACTTTCTTAGCTGTGTAGCACCATCCATACTTTCTGTTTGCCTTTTACTAATCGGCTTTTTATTAAACCCATAGATGGGACAAATATTTACATTACCAGCATAATCCTACTACATTTCCCCTTTTTCTCTTTTTAAAACAAAATAACTCCAAATATATTATCCTTTTTCTTTTTCATTATTTAAAATGACTTATATCCAACACGTAAACAAATATAAACATCTGTAATCCATTTTGGGGGGAATGTGAACATAGTTCTCTAGGCTACTTCCTGCTGAATGGGGGGTGTTGGCAATCCCATGGGAACCCAAAGAAAAATTTTAGGATTATGGATAAGTCTTTAATGGAGTAGTTCATAAGACTGGGTCATATCAGCCTGTCTCCTTGAAGTTGTTTTGGATGTAGAATTCAGAAGAAACTGCAACAGAGGTGCTCTGAAATTCTGAATTATCTGGAATATCCATTTCCATTGGAGACATTTCAGGGGATCTTCCTTGATCAAAGTTTATTTTCTTAACTGAGAATAAATCCACAGCTTCTAATTTTATGTAGAAATAAAATGAAAACCTCTTCTCCAAAGCAGCATATTTTTGGATCTCAATTATAATGTCAACTCATTTATCAAATATATAGGTTGGATTAATGCAACAGCACTTATTTTCAAATGGCTTTTAGCAGCTTTTACTACTTCCTTTATAGTCAAAAAACTTAAAGACAATAACATACAGTATCCAGACACTCTTTGTATTTTCCATTTTTATGTAGCTTATTATTTCTTATTCTATTTCTTCCTACTCTATTTCTTTTTTTAAAGGACTTTATTCTTTTATTCTTATTCTTTTCTCTTTCAAGTTTTCATATATTTTAAACATACCCTAAAACATTTACAGGTTTTTGTTTTTTTTTTTTTAAATCTGTCTCTACTGTGTATCACTTATCTTTTCTGTTTCTGACTATCTTTTGGCTAGGGTGCTGACCCACCCAGACTTTTCTATTTCTTTCTGTTTCTACACACCTTTAATCTGCCAAGGTTTGGTTTAAGGATTAAAGGCTTTAAGACTCCACCCAGATCCCTTTATTACTTTCTGTTTCTATCTACAATTTGAATCCTCCATCCAGTTTGTCCTATTCCTGTTTCTGACCACACCCTTAATCTGCTAAGGTATGGTGCTAAAGCTTAAAGGAATCACTAGGATGGCTGCCTGGTTCCACCCAGCTCCTAGTCTAGCTTCATACCATTTAGCTTTTCAGCTAATTATCATACAGAATTACCACTCTGTGGAATTTTAGGATTTGTATAATCATCAAGTAAAGCACTGCCATCTGCTGCTCATTAACTCCATTTAAGTGGCAGCAAAGACTCTTCTTAAAAGATTCCCAACTGTTTTGCCTCTAAGGCTGAATCAGGGAAGTCTCACTTAAAAAAGCCAAGCCTCTGCTTGCCTCCAGAAAATGGGCTGACCCAAGAAACACTGCATGCAGCTACTAAGAATCAGCCTTTGACTCTGTTCCCTTTTGCCTGTAAGAACAGAAAACTTAAATCCACTATAAACAGTTTATTTCTTACATTTGAGGCTCCAGAACCAGCCTTGTTGCTGCTTTTAAGCTGCACTCTAACAGCCCGCCATTTTTCTTTTTTTTTTCTTTTTTTTTTGTTAAGGAAAAACAGACTTTAATTATATAAATATTTCTCCTCTCACCATGCACCAGGAGCTACATGCCATTTGAGAAGAGGTGATGTTCTAAATGCTAGAACTGGAGGTCAGTCAGGCTTCCAGATCTTGTTTATGTAATATAAGGCATGCTGGGAGAGTTGAGTTCTAGCAACCACAGGTAGATGGGAACATCAGCTCTGGGAGACTTTGTAAGAACACTGAAAGTGATTCCCGAACTGACTTTACCTCCTGGGTTTTCTCTTTTTTTTTTTCTTCTTTATTTATTTTGTATTTATCAAAAAAACAGTAAAATGAATTTAAAATGCTGAAAAGTTAACAATAACTATAAAGAAGATAAAAATCATAAGCATGACTTATCAAGGGTGATAATGCAAATAAGATTGCTACACATATATTTACTTTGTGTTCAGCTTTCCCTCTGAATTTTTTTTCCATCCCTGT
>PVIH01003987.1:78378-149064 GCA_004025045.1 Sigmodon hispidus | reverse complement strand
TTTTTTTTTTTTTTTTTTTTTTTTTTAAATTTTTTTTTTTGATTTATTTATTTATTATGCATACAGTTTTACAGAAGAGGGCGCCAGACCTCATCATAGATGGTTGTGAGCCACCATGTGGTTTTGCTGGGAATTGAACTCAGGACCTCTGGAAGAACAGTCAGTGCTCTTAACCTCTGAGCCATCTCTCCAGCCCCCACATTCCACCTTCTTTGCATGTTCTATATCCCATATACCCGCTTCCTCCTACCCTATCTACTCCCTCAGCAATACCCCCCCTCCCCCGAACAGCTGTCTAATTCTGGTTAAGCAGTGGTGTGTAGTCAGTCCTGAGGTGTGCTGTATGTATAAAAGACTTCACATAATTACAGAGAAATGTAAAATATTGCTAATACTTTGTGTTGACTATGTGTTCAGATAATATTTTGGAAACATTGGACTAACTTAAATATACTATTAATATTTATTTTATCTTTTTTCATTATTATGAGAAACATTCAAACTTATTGATACTGTAAAGGAATATCAGCACAAATACATTTGTACTTTCCAACTACATTCTCTACTTGCACCTATTAGGACCCCACTGGCTCTCTCTTCCATAAATACAACATATATCTATTCAAAATAAGAAATTCCTCCACATAACCACAATGTCATTTAGAAATGTAACATGGGCCAGTGAAGGTACCTGCTGCTAAGCTGGGGACCTGAGCGCTATCCCCAGGACCCAGATGGTTGAACAGGAGAACTGACTCCACAAAGCTGCCTTTTATCTTTTACATTCATGCTAGGATACTAGCACGCACTCCCATGTGCATCACACACACACACACACACACACACACACACACACACACACACCCTAATAATTAGCTAATTTAAAGAAAAACAGCAATCTATTAGTGAGTTTACTGTCAATATTTAAAACACCCAGTTGTCTCAATAATATTCCTTTATAATTCTGTTTCACTGTGGCTCAGTTCATATTGGCAACTAGAAAATTTTATGTTGCATATATGCAATATGTGGCTTTCGTTGAATTTTTTTTTCTTTTTCCATTTCTCAAGGGACCTTTTTTGTAGCTCAGACTGGCCTCCAAGATACTATGGAAGTGGAGGTTGGTCTTGAACTCCTGATTCTATCACAGGCATGTACCACCATGCTTGGTTGTACTTTGAGTTTCTGGTACACTGCATTGCTTGGAAGACTCAGAGCTCTGACTTGAAGATAGATCACAATCACTTGTGCTCTATTTGTTCACATTGGATGGGGTGAGGCCACCTGGTGGAACTTGAAAAATCGAGATACAAACAGCAGGATGTGATAGAGCAGAAGTGAAATAAATAAGCTGTTTGAAGAGCTTCTGTCACTGGGTGATGTGTAGTCATGGTAAAAAGTGCTGGCTGTGACTCTATTTATTTTTCCTCCTCCATGCATTTTTTTTCCAGCCCTCTTTAAAAGCCTGTGGAGGCATCACCACAGTTGCTTGTTTTATGCACACCCCAGCTGAAGAGCCTTATCTGAGTTCCCACACTCCCCTGTCCACTGAGTATCAGGCCTTGTGCTGGCTGATACCTCCAATCTCTCCAGAGTCAGGTGGTTGTTGCAGAGCTGGGGTGGGAACAGTCTTCTGTGACTCAGGCTCCTCCCTGCCCCCAAAGAAAGATCTTTTTCAACAGTAGACTGCTGAAAGACTAAACACTCCCATCTTTCTGTGAGCAGCTCCAGGTGGACAGAAAGGGATGGTGAGCCCCAGGCCATGGGAACTGGTCCAGAGAGTAACTTCCGCATCTCTCAATGATGCTGTGAGTTCCTGAGCCTTCCTCTTCTGCTATTTCTTCATCTCTGTGTTTGGCAGGACTGTGTCTACTCCTGAGAGAGCAAGACAAGGGACTTCTGGTGCCAGAGATGCAACTGGGTCCCTTGTCCATGTGTATGTGACTATGTCTGTGTCCAGGCATGGTGGGCTTGTGGAGTGTATTCTTCCTACCATGCAGAGATGGTGACTTCCAGGAAGCAGAAGGCCTAGTAGGATTGACATGGCCTCAGCTCCTTCTGTGACTAGCCTGGCAGATGAGGTCAACTGCCCCATCTGCCAAGGCACCCTAAAGGAGCCAGTCACCATTGACTGTGGCCACAACTTCTGCCGAGGCTGCCTCACTCGCTACTGTGAGATCCCGGGCCCAGAAGCAGAGGAGTCCCTCAGCTGCCCGCTCTGCAAAGAGCCTTTCCGTCTAGGGAGCTTCCGGCCGAACTGGCAGCTGGCCAGTGTGGTAGAGAACATCGAACGTCTTCAGCTAACATCCACACGAGGTCCAGAGGTGGAGGATGCCTGCCCTGAACACGGGGAGAAAATCTACTTCTTCTGCGAGGAGGATGAGGCACAGTTGTGCGTGGTGTGTCGTGAGGCTGGACAGCATATGGTTCACACTGTGCGCTTCCTGGAGGATGCAGCAGGTCCCTACAGGGTAGGAGAGGATACCTGCAGGGTAGGAGAGGGCTTTGGGGGACCCTTGTGGGAGCTGGATTGGACCAAGGGGAGTCGAAAAGCGTTATGGATTCTGGGGTGGAAGGGGTATCCAAATTCTTTTTCTCTTTACTTGTTTGGTCCCCCGGGCAATAGACTCAAGCACAGAAAAGCACAGGTTTATGATTAAGAGTGGGTTCTATGTTGTTTCCTGTGGGCCACAGATAGAAGGAGCTCAGTAAATCCTTTCTGAACGAATAAGCCATCAAGTGTGTGTGTGTGTGTGTGTGTGTGTGTGTGTGTGTCCTCTGTTAAGTGTGTCTGAGGTTTGTATTTTAGGGAATGACCGTGTTTGTGTATTTTGTATATTTACAAGAATGAATGCCTTGTGTTTGGAGAGGTGATCTGAGTGTTGTGTATTTGAAGCATGTAACTGAATGTTCTTCTGGTGAATAGGATAGTTGGGTAAATCTTATGTGGCATGTATTTTTATTTTTCACTCAATGAGTGTATTGCTGGTTTTAGCTGCATTCACACTGTATTTTGTTACAAGCAGATGTTTATGTGTATGATGCAGCAATTTTTAATGAACTTTTGATAGTGAAATTTCTCTATGTATTTTTTCTTCTTCATTTTTGTTTTTTTAGCCAGGCATTTCTTAATATAGGCTAATTATATAGCCTAGGATGACCTTAAATTTCTAATTCTCCTGCCTTTGCCTGCTGAATGCTGGGATTATAGGCATGTGCCACCATATTGTTAGGTACTAAACCCAGGGCTTCTTGAATGCTAAGGAAGCACATGAGCTACATTCCTAGTTTTTCTGTCAGCCTTTTAAAACACACATGTGGATATTTGTGTGTTTGCTCATTCCTAATTTTGTTCTAGAACAATTTATAAAATAGCACATTAGTTATTTTATATCCAGATTTCTTTTCATACCGTATTATTTCTAGATTATTGGTTCTAGTAAAAGAGAGGATGTTGTTTGCATATATTTCCTTTGGGTGACATGATCTCAGTTTCAGCAAAGAACATACAGAGCTCAAATCTTAGGTAATACTTGCAAAGATGGTAGTTGGGTAACCTGAAGAAAAAAAGAGTCAAAGGGTAAGCAAAGTCATGACCTTTGACAGTTCATGAGAAGGGGGTAAACCCTGGTCAAAATCTCTGGAACACAAAACAAGAAGAACAGGACTCAAGGCCAAGCCTGGTGGTGCTGACCTATGATTCTAATGTTTGGGAAACTGAGGCAGAGAGATCCTGAGTTTGAGATAAGTCTGGGCTACATGAAATTCAGTCTTAAAATCAGAATAAAGAAGAAGACACTGAGTCTTTCAATGTGCTAAGGTTCACAATTATCTCCACGGCATTTTACTTCCACAGACTGAAGGGAGTGACATGCCTCTGTAGTTACTTCTTTCATTTTAGCAATTTATATTCCTTCTCCCCAGGAACAGATACAGAAGTGTCTTATGTGTCTAAGGAAAGAGAGAGAGGAGATTCAAGAAACTCAATCAAGAGAAAACAAAAGAATACAGGTGCTCCTGGTAAGTCTCCACCTCTCCAGGCCCAGCCCTTTCTTCCAAAGTCTGTGGTCACAGGGCAGACAGAGACTTGAAGATGTTTTGAGTTTGAATCCTGACTCTGACTTTAACTCTTCCATTTTGAGCAACTTTCTAACTTTCACTTACTCACCTGTAAAATGGAGATTAAGATTCATTTCCTTACTGAATCACTGCAGGAATTACTGTAATCCTGCCTCCGGCAGCGTAGTGATGTGCACACAATGTGTGCTTCCTTCAGAGTAAGAGGCCAGGCATCTCTGGTGTCTCTGAGCCTCCTTTAGGAGTCACAATAATGACAATGAGGCAATGTTGGGACTCAGGAGAAATGGGGTGGCAGGCAGAAAAAACACCAGCGGCAGCTCTGCATCCATATGGGAGTCAAGGAGTAGGCAGGAGTGGAGAGACTCTGATTTTGCCACCAAACCTTGGGAAGTTATGGTTCTGGATCAAGAAGAAAGTGGGAATGTGTATGGAAAAGGAAGGGAGAAGGAAGATGAGATGCTGCTTCTAGAAGAGGATGGAGGGTCCGGGAAGGGAGGATAAGATTCCGAAGTGGGGAGAGAGAAATGTCCTTCTTGGCTCTCATCATTCCTTCTCAGACTCAGGTGGCTACCAAGAGACAACAGGTGATTTCCCAGTTTGCACATCTGAGCCAGTTCCTAGAGGAACAACGGAGTGTCCTTTTAGCACAGCTGGAGAGGTTGGATGGGGACATCTTGAAGCAGCAGGAAGAGTTTGATGCCCTGGCCGCAGGGGAGATCTGCCGATTCAGCAACCTGATAGAGGAGCTGGAGGAGAAGAACAAGCTGCCAGCAAGGAGGCTCCTGACGGTGAGACCTAGGCCTCACTCACCTCTGGGCTCTCTGGAATCATTGCTTGATTGGTATCTCCTTGAGATGTCTCTGCATCCCAGATGGGATGTGGAGTGCAGGACCAGAGAGCTGATTCTAGTCTGTGCTTCCAAAAGAATTCCATAGAATTTCCTGGTTACCAAGCCCTCTGGATTTGGTCTTCTTTCCTGCCACCCATAGGATGAGCAGAAATGAGAATCCAATAGTAAAAATGAGGTAGAGGCTGCTCTTGAACACTACCAAGCACTGTGCAAACAACTGTCAGATACTATTTCCAAAGCAGTTTGTTTTCGTAACTTGAATGTCCTGTCCACTCTCCAGAGTTATTGAGGTTCCAGCAGCATGATTTGTGGATGCACTAGATTCTGAGAAATAAGAGACCTTGGTATAAGACTTGCTTACTTTTGCCTATAGCTAGAAGTTAGTCATCCCATCAACTCTGTCCATAAAGCAAAGAAATCTGTTGCTAGTTTCTGGTCCCCATGATCTATCCAAGTCTAGAAATGTGGCATTTGGGGATTTTTGTGTGTGTGGATATAACAAAAGCAGAAGAGAAAAGCCAAACATTGAATCTCTCTCTCTCTCTCTCTCCTCCTCTTCCCTTTTCCTAGGATATCAGAAGCACTCTAATAAGGTTAGTGATACAATGCCTACTTTTTTCAAATGGATAGCCATCCACGGTCCACCCACTTAGTTATTGCCTTGCAAATTAACCACACTCTCACATGAAGGCTACACAGCAATGTGTAGATCTACAAATCCCTAGTGTGTAAATCATGTACTGCTGTACATCCACCCATTTGTGTAACAGTGTGTGGGAGGTCCATCTGAAAGAATGGGAAGTTGCTGATCCAAGTCTTGTTAGAAGAAGATGGCAGTCTAGAGACATCATTAAAAAGGAGAAGGAGGAGGAAGAAAAAAGAAGAATAATTATTCTAGGGGCTAGAGAGATGGCTCAGAGGTTAAGAGCACATGTTGCTCTGACAAAGACCCTGGATTAAGTTCCCAGAACCTATGTAACAGTTCATACTCATCTCTACTTCCAGTGGATTCTATATCCTCTTCTAGACTCCATGAACACTTCGTGCATGAGATGCATATACATACATGCAGATAAAATACCCATACATATAAAATTAGACACTGCATGCATGTGATGCACATACATACATGTAGGTAAAATACTCATACACATAAATTTAAATATTTTTTTAAAAAGAATAATTCCCAGACTCTGCCGTTTCCATGCTCCTAGATGTGAAAGTAGGAAGTGCCGGAAACCAGAGGCTATATCCCCGGAGCTGGGCCAGAGGATCCGGGACTTCCCCCAGCAGGCCGTCCCTCTGCAGCAGGAGATGAAGACATTTCTGGGTAAGGAGACCCCAGGCCTCCACAGCATGCCATTGTACATACAGCCTTGGCTTGGGAGTGGCCTCCTGACTCCTCTGCCAAATGACTATGTATTTTATCTCCTTTAGTACCTTAACTTTCTTATTTGACAACTCCAATAAAATTTAAGTTTCAGGATGACATGACAGTGAAGAGAAATAATAAAAGTGAAGATAAACTTTAAAAAAAATAGAATAAAAAATCAATCCAGCCATCCCCCTTGCCCCCCAAAAACCACATCAATATAACAAAATAGGTAAGCCAGGGCCACATGACAAGACCAATAAATAAAAATGAGTTAAATTAAGGTGAAAGAGATAGCTAGCAATATACCTGAGATATAGGCCAAGCAGGAAGAAATTAATATAAATGCCTGAGTCATTTTTTTTGGGAAAAGCGGCTGTGGGTGGGTCTGGATCTCTGGACAGACAGGGCCAGAAACCTCCTGCTACAGATTTGGGGTTGGGGAATCAACCTGCTAAACAAATCTGACCAGTTGACATGAAGTAGCAGAAAAGAGGATTAACAACATCCATCACCGTCCATCATCAATCTCAGTGGCGTGTGTGATGCATTGACTTTGTTAATTAGTGACAGTATTTGCCTAACTGCAGAAGCTAACCCCCCCTCCTCTTTTGCTTTCTTTCTGCCGGGTTTTGTCACTCTTGAAGGTTGAACCCAGGACCTGTGTACAGTAGGCAAGTGTTCTACCATTGACCTACATCCCCAGCCTTTCCCCCCCTTCTTTTTATTGGTCTGGCTGACTAAACTGAGCCACACTTAGAGGAACTGAGCCCCAGTCCTTTCCCAGAAAGAGTCATGATGGCGGCCAGCCAGGAAAGTTAGAAATGTAAACTGTACCTTTCTGCTCCCCATGAACTATGACATCACCAACAAAGCCACCTATTTCTAAATGTCACACCCACAAAAAACATGCCCCTGGGAGGACATTCCTGAAAGTCTGCTTCCTGCAAGTATTCTCACGGACTAGACAGTAGAGGAAATTTTCTCCTAATCAAAGGCTGACTTTTAGCTGGCCCAAACATTATTTCCAAGTAGAAGAAAACAAAGTGAACCCACTGATCTTTTCCTTAAATAGATGTGTGTATAGACAAGAGAGGCAGGCAAAGCAGATCAGTCCCTGTCTGCTCATGGTAGAGTAGCGGGCTTCTCCCTGGGGCTCCAGGACAGGAGCATCTAATACCCCTAAGAGCTTGTATGAACGTATATCTGCAGCCCTGTCCCTGACTGTCTAGGTTTGAAAGGAGAGTGAGTGTTCTAAGAGGTTTGGATGGAGTCATAACATGTAGAAGCAGTGGTCTAGAGGATTCAAACTTCCATTCTTCTCTCCATTCTGAGCCTCCATTTCCTCACCACCGAATGTTCTGCAGTTCTGAGATTAATGAAATATCATTTTGTTGTTATTTCTTCTTACAGAAAAACTCTGCTTTGAATTGGACTATGAGCCAGGTAAGGAGTCCACATTAGGGTGGGGAGAACAGAGAAGCTTGTGAGTCCTTCACTGCATGTTGAGATACTTATATAGACATTCACACACATCATACACACATATACAACTTGTGTAAATAAACATATATACACACCCATATTCCACATTCAACCCCAAATAGAAAAACTCTGTTCTGCATTGAATGTGGTAAGACTTCCCCCCTTTTTATTACTTCCTAAATAATGTAGTATAACAACTACTCCCAAAGCATTTGCATTGTATTATGTAACATAAGCAGGCTAGAGATGATTTGAAGTATTTGGGAGGGTACATGTAGTTTACATGTAAATAATTAAATAATGTGCCATTCTATGTGAGAGGCAGCTGTATGGGGAACAAGCTATGCTTGAGGAAGATGTATGTGAGGATGGTGTACATGAAAAGAGAGGAGACTGTGTGAGAGAGTCTGTTTGTAGGGTGGTTGTGTGTGACAGCAATGTCTGAAGGGGCTGTGTATGAAAGGTTGTGGTGAAGGTGGGTGTGAGGGAGCTGTTTAGAAGGCAAGGCTGTCTGAGAGTTGCTGTGTGTGATGGTGGACATGTGGCGGGGAGGCTGTGTGAGGGTGTTTGTATATGAGAGTGACTGTATAATGGAGTTGACTTTGAGGGATGCTTTATTTAAGGGAATACTATATATGAGGAGTGCTGTGTGTGTGCAGCTGTGTGGGGGTAGGTGAGTGGGTGCCAGTATGAACAGGATTGTATATGAGGGAGGCTAGTTGTAACGGTATCTGTGCATGAGTATCAGTGTGTGAAGAAGCTCTGTATAAGGTACCTGTGTGTGAGAGTGCCTTGTATGAAGAGGCTGTGTGTGTAGGAAAATGCAAGGAAGGCTGTGCACAAGAGAAGCTATGTAGGAGGCTAACAAGAGGACTGTATGTGAGGCAGGATGTTTGTGAGGGCATCCATGTATGAGGAGGATGTAAAGGGAAGCTGTGTGTGAGGGAGGGAGGAATGTGTGAATAATATGGAAGCTCTGTGAAGTGGCTATATGCAAGGCTGCCTTGTGTGAGAAGACTGTATGTGAGGGGAGGCTGAATATAAGGCTGTGAGGGTGGTTGTGTGTGATGGTGGTTCTGTATAAGGGAGGTCATATCTATAAGAGGCTGTGTATGAGAGGAGATTCTGTGAAGGGAGGATGTACATGCAGATGTATGATTGGCTGTGTGAGTAAGGCCAGTGTGAAGGTGGTTGTATATGAGGGAGGCTGTGTTTCAGGGTGGCTGAGAATTTGAAGTGAAAAGTGCTTGTAAGGAGAGTATGTGTGAAAGTAGCTGTGCATCAGTATCAGTGTGCTGCTGTACAAAGAAGTTATACCTGAGGGGAGAGGGGAGGCCAAGTATAAGGGTATAGAGTGTGAGGGCAGCTGCGTACGAGGAGGCGGTTTGTCCATGTGTGAGGCTGGTTATGTGTTAGGGAGCCTCTTTTTTCATCAATAGAAAGCTTGACTGCTCACCATAAGCTGTAGAGCTTCCTAGAGGATGGTAAACAAGCCAGGGTAGCTTTCTCTTTGTGACTGACTTTTCTGACTTTAATGTGTACATGCATTCCCTTGGCATTCTTTTAGGGTGCAAACTTTTAGTCTATAGGTCTAACCAGGTGATGTCCATGCTCTGGTACACATACATGCCTTAACATTTTCAGGCAGGAATAGAAGAAGTAAGCTTTTAGGTCATCCTAGTAAGACACAGCACATGTGCTGACATACTTGTTCCCTGTTTTACTCCACAGCCCATATTGCTCTAGACCCCCAGACTTCCCACCCCAAGCTCCTGTTGTCTGAAGATAACCAGAGGGCTAGGTTCTCCTACAAATGGCAGAATTCACCGGACACTCCACAGCGTTTTGATCGAGCCACCTGTGTCCTGGCCCAGCGTGGCTTTACAGGAGGGAGACACACTTGGGTGGTGAATGTAGACTTGGCCCATGGAGGCAGCTGCACAGTAGGTGTGGTGAGAGAGGATGTACGACGGAAAGGAGAGCTGCGGCTGAGACCAGAGGAAGGAATATGGGCAGTGAGACTGGCTTGGGGCTTTGTCTCAGCTCTGGGTTCCTTCCCCACAAGGTTGGCCCTAGAGGCACAACCCCGGAAGGTGCAGGTGTCTCTTGACTATGAGGTAGGCTGGGTGACTTTTGTTAATGCTGTCACCCAGGAGCATATTTATACCTTCACTGCCTCCTTCACTCGGGAGATCTTTCCCTTGTTTGGACTCTGGGGCAGAGGATCTAGTTTTTCCCTGAGCTGTCAAGAAGGTGCGGTTTCTTTCCTCTGAGTACAACACTGGAATCAAGAAAGCACCCTGGGGAGTTGGCCCTTGACTTTTTTTATTTTAGTAATTGGGATGACACGTGTCTGTAAGGGACAAGGTGATAGGACCTCTAGTCTCATCATTGCCCAAGCCTTTGCCCAGTGCCCATCAGATGGTCAGGGTATCTGGGACCTTGGCTGCTGCTGGTTGTTCTCACTATGGCCCTTAATGGGCACAGACATAGATATACAAACAGTGCTGGATTGTAAGCCCAAAGACCTTGATGTCAGAAGCCCTGGAGGCTGCATGATTTCAGGCAAAACACCTTACCTCTTCATTTTGTTTTCTTCCAAGAATATTAGCTAACTTATTTATATCTTCAAGAAACGTTTTAGAGGAGTGGATATGATCAAAATATGCTGTATATATGAATGAATTTCTGAAAGAATAAATAAAAATATTATTTGAAAAAGAAGCATCTTTTTTCTACCATAACCTCAAGGTAGTATTTTAAATTTTATTCATTTTAAAAACATGTTTTCTTAACTTTACAGAGAGGCTGTGATGAATTTTTTGGTCCTTATTTGCTCTACACTTCATTGTTCTAAACCTGCTCTTTGCTGACAGTCTATTTGGTATTCTCCCTGTTTACTCTATTCAGGATAAACTACATCTATGAAAAGACAAACCAGCCATGGTACAACATTAAGGGAGAAGCCGCCAGGCACTTTGGGTCTGGCTTGAAATCATCTTCAAAGGCCTGTATCTTCTTCACTCAGCAGATAGAAAAGGCCTTGCAGTTAGGGGTAGAGATCAGAGGGTACCGAGTGACTTTCTCCAGGGTGTTCAATATTCTTTATAAAATATATGTTTGAAAGATAGTGGCCTGTGTAAGTATCTAGATAATGTTAAAACATACCCACTGGCCCTAAGCTTCATGTTCCACTAGAAAATGGACTGTATTTTTCTGTTGCTTTGTACTGGTTTTACTTGAGTATTTTTTAAAAAAAACCTGAACCTCTAAGATAAGTGTATCTGAAGTTCCCTTCCTGCTATAAGGCATCATGTCACTTATGGTACTTATTTTGGTAATTCTATGAGATATACTCTATTATTACCTCTGTTTTTCTTTTTTACATGTGTGCATTGTATATGTGTATATATGGCTTTATGTGTGATTGCATATATGTATGGTTTTATGCACTTATATATGTGGATGTTGGGGAGGCTGAGGTCGATGTCAGATGATTTTCTCACTTGTCACTTTATGGTTGGTAGGATCTTTTACTAACTCGAAGCTCACTTGTTCCCGTTAGTCCAGCTAGCTACTTTGGACTTTTCCCTACAAGTTCTGAGATTACAGGCAGCAACTCAACTTTCACATGTGTTCTGGGATCCAAACTCCAGTTTTCATGCTTGCAGCATTTTATTTACTGAGCATCTCCCTGGTCTACATTATGCCCTGTTCAGCAAACCATAGTGTATGTATATCTCATAGATAAAAACAGGAAGATCAAAAATTCAAGGTCAGTTTCTGCCTCACAGTGAGATAGCAAATTTGGTGCTAGCCTGAGCTGTATTTAATCCCTGTTGAAAGGGAAAGAAAAGAAAAGGTGTATGTGGTGGGAGGGGGCAAATAAGAAAGAACAGAGAGAGGAGAGCTGAGGCCTGGTGAAATTTGGTTATCTGTCCATCTGAGATCAAACATCCAGGACTCTACAAGCCATATCTGACTTTTCAGATCTTAAACACTATTCCAAACTGTTTTGCTTGGAAACTGGTGGTCATATGGCCCTGGTGATGCTGACTATGCTCTCCATTCTGAAAGATAATTTGTATTTCTTAAAATGAGAAATGAAACTGCCAGGGGGTGAAGATCTCTTTTTAACCCATCAGCATATGCTCCTCCTTAGCATACCTTGAGGATGTCTTCCCAGGGGGATGACCATTGGGCTGTTCTCGCTGGAGTCAGACTCCATTTGCTTCCCTAAGAAGAGCTACAATCTGTGACAAAGCTCCAGGCTCCCAACCCCCTGACACACACAGGTTTAACTCCTGACCTTTCCCTACTTACATTGTAAAATATTTCTATTGCAAAGAAGAGAGACCCATCCCAGTTAGTTTAAATAGTGAATTTTATTATAAAACAGATGCAGAAATAAGAAAAAAATTCTACCATTTTTCAGGCCTTATGAAAACTACGTCAGAGGCAGGGTAAGACGCTGAGGCACAGAAGAAGGATCTACTTCCGGCTTTACCCACAGTGTTGGCATATAATTCATTCTCTTACAACTGTAAAACCCAGGCCCCCTGATTCATGTCAGCTGGAAGCTGTTGGCTGCTCTAGGAAGCCAGAAGCTGCCCATGTATCTTTCCCCTCCGTGCCTCTATCTTTAGTGAGGAGAATCTCTAGAATGCATCTATTAGCAAGAAAGAGTCAGTGGTAGGAAGGTCACTTCTGTGACCTTCACCTTATATTCCTTTGGTGAGAAGCAAGCCACTGGCACTCAGGGGACAAAGTTATACTTGTACATGAACATGAGAGTAAGAATGATGGAAATCACCCTCGGGTATGTCTGCAATAGTCATAATGAATGAACAATGAGCAGCAAAGACAGGAGGCTCTATCAGACTCAGAAAAGCTCTATACGCTGAGGTGGTTTCACTCTGGTGACCTGTGTCATCCAGATGCTTTGATGCTCACATGAGACTCTGGATAGTAGGCACTACCACCAGTTCACAGGTAATATGGAGACTTCACAAATGGCCCTGGACATGATGGAGATCTGAAATGCCTGGCCACAAGGAGCTACAAGCTCAAGTCTGGCTTAGGAAGGAGACTGTCCAAGTGTCTGAGGTTAAGGCATCAGGTGAGAGCTGTGGGGATGAGAATACATCAGGAGAGCTAATTAAGGTTTTGATTGGCTGAAGGAAGATGAGAAAGGAGTTCTTCTAATTTCTGCGGTGCACTCCTAAAAACAAAAAAATCATAAATTCATATATATTCCACTGAAACTTCCCAATGCCCATGGTATGCATGAAAGTATCGAGTACGTCTCCTTGATTTTAATCTAGTCATATACATGTCTATGTCATGTGGGTCTGCATGTGTCTTCAAGTGTAAAACAGAGGGAGAGGGGGGTCATACCTGTCCAGTAAGTCACTGGCATCCTGGGAGAGAAAGGTAACAATCACAGTCAGTTGCTATGTTCTTCCCACTGAATGACCTTCCTAGTTCACATTTGAAGGCCATTCTGCATGCCACCATGAGAGCTGGAGGTCTGCTCCTCACTCTGGTGTATCATGGTGTGGCCCTACTCAAGCCTCCCTCACCCCCCCCCACACACACACATCGAAATCATCTCATATACCAGGAGTGCCTCCCTTTACACCTTCCAGAAGGGACCTGCAGGTAGACTGTTTACTGTTCAAAGAATCCCTCCCTGAATTTGGGGTGTTTTAGGGTTAGTACACCTTCAGAGTGCTAGCATTCAGTTCTTTGCCCATTCTTTCCAGGTCAGAAGCCAGGATGCTGAGCTGTGTTATTGCCTCAGAGAAGTTACAGATCTTTGCCACCTCTGCTGATAGATCCTCTTGTTGGTCCAGCCAATGCTGAGATAGGGCCTTCAGCTGCTCCTTGGTTTGATCTTGGTTCTGCAGCTCAGGGCTCAGCCTGTGTCTGTCCCAATCCATCTGAAACCACAGAAGACAAGCTACCTTGAGATTTGGTGATAGAGCTCATAGCTCTCTATATGCACTGAAAAGCTAGATGGAAATATTGATACCCACTCCTCTTTTTTCACGGTCTCACCTCACCAGTCATTGTACTCTGGAAGCAATTGGACTCTGTAAAGCATCTCTCTTCCTACCTCATAGTTCTGAGAACACGCACAGATATTGGGTCCTGCCACACATACACATATGCACACACACATACACAGACAGACAGACAGACAGACAGACAGACACACACACACACACACACACACACCTCAACTATGTTCTTTTGATGCCTGCTCATAATCCTGAGGAGAGAGCTCACCTAAGTGAGCAAGGATAGAAAAGTGATTGTCAAGGCAAGAAGTGTACTAAGTTTTAACTATCTAGTTTAATTTTTACAATGTACCCAGGAGAACAGGTGTTTTTCCTTAAGAAAAAAGATGTTTAGAGGTCAGACTGTTCATAATGCTCCAAGTCATTCAGTTCACTAATCTCAAAACCCAGCTTTTCAGCTTACATGACCATAATTCCACAACAAGTTGTTCCAGGGACAGTTTTCCACAACAAAAGGAGAGGTCCTTCAGGCCTCTAGACCATCCCTGGGACTCAGACACCTACCTGCAGAGCTTGCAACATCTCCTCTTCCTGAGCCTTAAGCTGGTGAAGTTCCCTCAGGTCTTTTCTGAGCTTCTTGCTTCTACGGTTGAGTCTTTCCTAGAAACAGACACAGCTGTTGTCAAACTGGAAGGTGAGACAGTACCCAGCCGGTCCTGGGGCAAGACTAAGAATAAACACCAAGACCAGACAAGGTTCTGTTCACCTTTAACCCCAGCACTCAGAGGCAGAAGCAGCTGGACCTCTGAGTTTGAGGCCAGCCTGGTTTACACAGTGACTTCCAGATCATCCAGGACTATATGTACTGTTTTCAAAACAAAACAATTTCTCGGGGAGGGCTCAGCAGTTAAGAGCTGTTGTTGGCTTCAGGAGACCTGAGTTCAGTTTCCAACAGCCACCTTGGGCAGCTCACAACTACTCTAACTCCAGTTAGAGGGAATTCAGCACCCTCTTTTCTGACTTCCAAACACACACACACACACACACACACACACACACACACACAAAATTTTAAAGAAAGCAAACATAAATAACTCTAGATGCATCAAATAAGATTGGGACAATGTAGGTGCATCATTTACCATGTTTAAAATGATTAAGATAGAATCATCTGTTTTTATAAACATTTAAAAATGTATTTTTATTTTAAATTATGTGTGTGAATGTGTGTCTCTGTGTGAACAGGTGCACATGTGTGGGTACCCAAGGAGCCCAGAAAAGACACCAGTTACCATGGAGACAGAGTTACCAGTGATTGTGAGCCACATGATATGAATGCTGAGAACCAAACTTAGGTCTTCTGAAAGAGAAATACTTCTCTTAACCACTAAGCCTACGAGCCCTGTGTGCTGTGTGCTGTGTGCTCTGTGTGTGTGTGTGTGTGTGTGTGTGTGTGTGTGTGTGTGTGTGCTCTGTGTGTGTTGGTGTTTTGTTTCAGGGTTTTACTATGTAGCCCAAACTGGTCTGGGATTCAGAGATCACCCTGCCACTGCCTCCAAGTGCTGGGGTTAAAAGTGTGCACCACCACACCTGGCCCTATACCATGAGGCATGCTAACATGAAAAAATAATTAAAACAATTTTATACAAGCCTTGATTATAAGTTCTCCAAATATAACAAGACTTCTCTGAACTTGGAGTCTCCATCTGCTCCTCACACCCAGTCTTTTGTCCTGGTTCAGCTTCAGTGTCACTTCTCATTAGGCCTTCATTGATTACATTAAGAAGAGTCACCCATTATTCTCCTTCTTAGATCAGAAACACTATAGTTCTTTCAATTGCTTGTTAGCCTTTCTAACAAGTGTAGTTGGTTGTGTTTGTTGTCAGTTCTTTTACATATATACAGCAGGTACTGTTTTCCTTATATAAACAAATATTCTTATTTGTCTACACTTCCTCTTATTACTTAACTATGGACTTGAGGTCAGTAGTCATGAATCACCTTTGTACTTCCTTCCAATGCCTGGCATGACACCCTACAGAAAACACAGATCTGAGTCAGTCATTCAAGGATGGAGGAGACCTGTCATCTCACATCTGACTCATGGCAGCAGGAAGCCCTGCCCCCAAGGATGGAGGCAACCTGTCCTCTTACACCTGACTCATGCCAGTGGAAAGGCCTGGTCCCCTCTTCTGCACTTAGTAGGTACAGAGCTCCATTGAACATTGGCCTCTCAGCTTTCTGAATCATTCTCTTCATCCCATTCTGATTTAGTCTTCCTTATTTGTTGTTCCAGATCATGACATATTCTTTAAAGGTCAACTGTCTGAAGGACTTTGGAAATTTACTCTTTAGGGCTGAGGAAGTAGTTCAGTGATATAACATTTGCCTGGCAAGTGTGAGGTCCTGGATTCAAACCCCAACACCACAAAGGAAAAAAGAGAAAGAAAATCCAGTCTTCATTATTGATAGAAAGATCTGACAGGGAAGCAGATACAGGGGTGGGGTTGGGGCTAGCTTTGCCTTCCAGCATGGCATCCCTGATGCTTCCGGTGCTTAAACTTTGTATCTGCCTGGCAACAGCAATTCTCATTTGCATACATTAATATGCAAATCTGGCTGAGAACAGAGATGATGGAACCCAAGTGACTGTCAACTTGCTCATCGTTTCCAAAGCAGATGCGCATGGGGTGTTAGAGAGTAGGATCCTAGGAGTGAGGATGCAACCATAGTGTAAAGGCATCAGGATAGAATGGATAAGGCCCCTACACAGGAGTCTTTGAAATGACTAGAACTTATTTTAAGGATACGATATCATAAGAAGTCTCAGAACTGTTCAGTTTTAACATCCCCAGATGACAACTGATTTCTCTAGCAGAATAGCTGGTGTACAAAGTATGCCTTTGACTCACTAGTCTTTGGAACAACTGGCCAAAAAAAAAAAAAAATACCATAGCACCATTGTGTGGTGCTATGTATCTGTAATTCCAGCACACAGCAGGCTAAGGAAGGAGGATTCCCATTAATTACATACTAATTGGGACTACAGAGTATGATCCTGTTTCAAGAAACACAAATAATGGAGCTGAAGAGATGGCTCAGAGTGATTAAGAGCACTGGTTGTTCCTGCAGTGGACCTGGCACCCACATGGCAGCTCACAGATGCCTGTAAATTTAGTTCTAGGGGATTGGAAGATCTCTTCAGGTCTCCCCAGATACCATGCAGTGATAGACATATATACATGCATGTACATATAATAAAAATAAATTAAATGTTACAAATGTATAATTCTTAAAATGCTTTAACATGGTGACTCTGGTGGCATATGCCAGCAATGTTAGTTACTCTGGAGGCTGCAGCATAGGAATCTAAAGATAAGATTCCATCTCAAATAAAAAGCAAAATAGAAGACTATATATTAGCATAGCATGCTTGTCTTGCCATGTGCAAAACCCTACGTTCGATCTTTATCCTTAGTACTATGGGAGGGGGAGGAGGAGAAGGAAAGGGAGGAGGAAGATGAGAAGAAAGAGGAGGTTTGGCACACAGGCAGGGGACACACAGGATAAAAGAACAGATCAGGATCTCCATGGAGTATTCAATACATGGCAATGGGACAGTTTACTATAATTTAGAAAAGTTAGTTTTCTATCTTATATTTTCACCAAAATATCTAGAGTATTTCAACTTCTCCAAAAGTACATGCTAAAAGATATCCATCATAACATCCTGTGTAACCTAAAAACAATAACATATGAATAACTCAGTTTCCTAACTGGTGATTTTTTTTCATAGAATTGGAAAGAATGCAGTTGTTGAAAGATGTTTAAGAAATCTGGATACACTGATGGAAAAAATGTTTGAAACATATTTTCAGATGATAAAAATAAGATATCATAATAAAAAATAATGAGGGAGCCAGAAAGATGGCTCTGTGCGTAAAGGCACTCGCCACCAAATCTGACAGCCCACATGGCAAAGGCAGAGAACTGACTTTACTGCCCTTCACATGCTTGCTGTGGCATATCCTCACCACATCATATGTGTACACAATAGCAGACAAATGAGTCCTTTCCACATTCATTGTCCTTTAATTTTTTAAGTACTAGGAATTGAATCCATGGCTTCATTTATGCCAAGCTCTACCACTGAGCTACATCTCTAGTGTCTGTCTCTGACTCTGTTGTTCTCTCTCTCTCTCTTTCTGTATGTGTGTGTCTTTAAAAGACAACATTTAAACACACAGTTTTTCTGGAAGGATAGATTAAAAGAAATCTAATGCTTATTACCTCTGAAGACTGAGAATGAGGAAAGACAGAAAAAAGAATTCATTATTATTTTTATCACATTTATTTATTTGGAAAGAGGTACACACCGTGGAGCTTGTGTGGAGGTTAGTGGACAATCAGTGGGAGTCATTTCCATCATGTGGGCTCTAGAGACTGAAAAAGAATATAGCTTAGTGACAATCTTCTTTAGCTTCAACTATCTCCTATCACGGAGGCAAGATATTTAGTTTTGCTAATTAATTGTTAGGTGTTGCCAAAAATGTAAATTATTTTTAGAAATAATTAAAATAAAACAAGAGACAAGTATAATCAGTAAAGAAAATAAAAGGGAAAATGGGCATCATGTACAAGGTTCCAGATTTTAAATCTTTGAAAGGCAACTGGTAGCACAGATAAATCTTGGTTGCATGTCTAGACTAGGTTCTATAACTATCCACCAGGGAACTGTATAATTTAAGTGGTTCTCGTTATTAGGTACAGAATCTCATTATCTATACAGCATGAGTCAACACAGTAGCCCATGCCTCCTGGGACTTTGCCATCACAGTGGTAGGACCACCTAGATAGACACACAGCAAACTGAGCCATACAGAAAGCAAAGACCAGGACTTTGGATGACAAAGAAGACTCAAAGGAGGGTGTCAGTCACTGAAGCCTCTGTGTGGAACCAAGCTTAGAAGCAGTAACTCATAGAGCCGGTGGTAGGAGCTGGTGGAGGTTACTCAGTCTTACCTTATAGTGGCTGATGGCATTTTCGATGGAGAGCTCAGTATGAGACTGATGTTCAGGGGACTTGAGGCATTCCCCACACAGGAGTTGTCTGCTTGCCTCACAGAACCTGCACACCCTCTTCTGATGGCTGTAGCAGATGTAACCATCTCCAAGGACACCCTCAGAGTAGGGCTTCCTGCAGACTGGGCAGCTGAGGACCCCAGAGACTGAAGCCTTATCAATGTGCTGGGTCAGGCACATACGGCAGAAGAGGTGTCCACAGTCAGTGCTCACAGCCTTCTTCAGGGGATCCAGGCAGATGGGACAAATGTCCTCCTGGTTGTCCTTGTATAGGGGGACCATGGCCCCCACCTCACCAGCCTCCATTTGAAGACAAACAGTCCCAGGTGAGAGTGCTCAGTGGAAGTTCACCTGGAGCAGGATAGAGTAGACTCAGACCTGGGCTTTGGGTCACTGTCTACCCTGGATCAGAGTGGCCAGAGCCTAGGCTATGAGAAACACAACCTGGCAGGAATTTTAGAAATAACTTACTATTTTATAAATTATCCTTTATTTTTCATACACCTGGAGGAAGCAGGTGATCCAAATCCTAATTCTGTTTAACAAGGGTTTTTGTTTTTTTTTTGAAACTTTTACAGTTCAAAGCTAATTTTTAGACCATGGTGTTGTTGTCATGGCCAGAAGCAAACTATCAAAGACAAGCTGATAGTCTTCTCTGCTGAACAGCTGATGGGTTACCCTACAGGACTCACCGTTATTGTTTGATTCCTCCAACCACTTAAGGTGGAACCTTGTCAGTGAGTCTTTATTAACCACCAAGTTTTCCAAGACTGCAGTGGTGTCAGAGCGATGAAAGAGAACAGTAGTGAGAGAGGGAGAGAAAGTATATATAATAATATTTGAGGCTCCATGGTCTCTTTCTTTCAAACAACTTCCAAAAATGATCCAAAGAAGGAATTGCCTCCTCCTCCAACTTCTGGTCTGAACACCCTCCCCAAAACAACTGTCTTATTATCGTACCTCAAATTTCTCCTTTTCAACTTCAGGTTATTTTCTTGGTCTCTAGACTGAGGGGGAAGGCCAGCAGATGAATGGTTCTTCTTGAATTAGCCAGTTATATATACTCGAATGTCAGTGAAAATAGGGAGAAGGTAACTTACCCTGTCTTAGCACTGATTTATCAGGAAAATAAAAATATACTCATGAGCTATGCTTACTGAAGATGGACTTTGCTACAGGGTGTGGCATCTTTGCTTATGGGAAGAGGAATGTCTTGGTACCTTTAATGCAAATCTCACAGGACTTGAGAAATGACGTGTAGAATGAACCCCACATAAATGGAACCAGAAGTTCTGGTTGTGTCAGAACCGTGACACCTGGGTGATGCTGGGGGCAGTTTACACTATTGTTCTTAATGGTCTCAGCTTCAACAGTGGAGGTGCCCAGGGGATACCGATAGGAATTTGCTACTCCTTCTCATTGTAGTGACCAAATACCTGACAAGAAGTAACCTGAGGGAGGAGGAGTTTATTCTGTCTTATAGTTTGAGGTTACTGTCCGGGGTGGAAAAGGCATGGAGAGGCTGAAGCTGTGGAGCGTGAAGCTGCTTGCTCATACCTGGGTGGATAATGAAGCTGAAAGAGATACTGAAAGAGAAAGACTCAGCTGTCTTTCCCCCCCTTTCCATTTTAGTCTGGGATCCCAGCTTCTGGAACAATGCCACCCGTTTGAGGTTAGTCTTCTCTCCTCACTTAAGCCTCTCTGGAAGCATCTTTGTTGACACTGAAAGGTGTTCTTCACTGATGCCCTAGACAATTCTACTCACCCTCCTCTGCATCAGGGATGCCAAGCTTTATCATTCCATCATTTCATAACATTTAATCCCAGCTCAAGGCTGAGTACTTTTAACCTTTCTTGCATAATCTGCAGTCCTGTGAGAGAAATATGAAAGTTGTCAGGATACAAATAAAAGGGATCTGTGTCACTGTGTCACCCTAACAAGAACCCAACCACAGCCAACGTCATTTCTTTCTTTCCTTTTTTTTTCTGACGGGGGGGGGGGAGGGGCATTCATAGTTGAGACAGCGTCTCATGTAGCCAAGGCTAGCTTTGAATTCTTTGTGAAGCTGAGGATGACCTTTGATTTCTGATCCTCCTATCTCCGCTTCCCAAGTTTTGAGATTACAGACATGAGCCACCTGTGCTGGGGTGGAACCCAGGGCTTCATGTATGCCAGACAAGTACTCCACAGCTGACTACACCCCTAGCACCACTACACAGATTTTTTAAAATTCGTATTGACAATTATAAACCAAGTCCTGTGATATTTTATCAGTTTACACATACAGTGATGACTGACATTTAGGATCATTAGTGTTTGCCCCTTGGATTCTCAATCTTAGCTGTTGAGTCTTTCTTACCTCCAACCATCCTGGGTCTTTGACCCTGGTGGGAGACCAGATGTCCTAAAGAGAGTCCTTCCTACTGGATGCCAGACAAATAGACCCCAAAGATTTCACATTTTCCCAGGAGCCTCACATCAGGAGAGGCAAAGGATGAAACTTTGTGCCAGTCAGAAAAAAGAGACTCAACATCTGTCAGCCTCATTTCCTGTTACATTAACACATACATATTCCCTGACTGTTTGTCTTGGGTAAGAATTAGAAGAGCACCTCCGAAAAGGTGGGAACCAAGAACATTCTTCCTGTGGTTTTGCCAAACTAAAAGAAGCAACGATCCTTTAAAACTTTGTTTCCTAATTCCTCTTCTAATACTACATGACTAGAGGATTTAATTCACCCAAGGACCTCATCACACTCCCTGCTTCTTCAGTGAACTTCCAAGGCAGGCCCAGGTTCAGAATTCACTTCCCTTCTTGTAGTTAACTGCACACAGGGCCGTGAAGCCCTCTGAGCCCAGCCCCATTTGGTTCTTGTTCTGATCTCCTTACAGATTTTATTTACAGAGTTCAGTCTTAGATGTCATCTCATCAACTCAAGTTGATGAGTACCTTCTAAATGATTCTAGCCTAAATTACCTGAACTCTGCCCAAAATAGAGTAAAGGAGTGGTTCTCTCAGCTAAACATTTCAGCAGATGTTCCTATTTGGACAGTAGGTGGTGCTGCCTCCCAGGATAGGACCTGACTTCAGAATCTCACTTCAGCCCTGGAAGCTGTTTCCACTTCCCTGTCCTTTTTCAAAATCTCTGTCTCTTCACTCTTCCTCCCTCCCTTTCTCTCCCTCTCCATCTCTCTCTCCACCTCTCACTTTACTTATTTTCTTCTACATCAATGTATGTATGCGCATTTTCTGCTTAAAGCTCACAGAAGAGAGTATCAGATTCTCTGTAACTGTGGTTACAGGCAATTGTGAGCCATGTGGGTGCTAGGAACTAAACCTGGCTTTCTGCAAGAGCATCAAGTGCTCTTTTGCTGAGCCATTTCTTCAGGCTCCCAGGCTGTTTCTTTTAGAAATTATGGCTGAGACTGGACAGATGGCTCATTGAATAAAAATCTTTGTTTCATGAGTTTGATGGCCTCAGTTCCATCCCTAGAACATATTTAAAAGCCGAATGTGGTGGTGTAAATGTGCAATTTCAGCATTCCCAACGCAGGACAGGAGAATGGGTCAAAAACTTTCAGGCTAAGTAGCCTAGAGTACTCTGCACTGCAGAGACAAGTCAGGCCCTGCCTTGACTAGGTGGAAAGTAAAAAACACACTCCTGAAGTTTGTCCTCAAAACTCTATATATCCCTATACAATATATGTTATGACATGGCCAGTACACACACACACACTCACGCACACACACCTGTGAGAAATTCTCTCTGCTCTGTAATTGTGTTCTTTGATGAACCTCAACCTCTACTCAGGATGCAAATACCAGTTCCAGGGAACTGCCAGCCAATATGTTGAATACAGCAACACAATGCAGAAGGCACTTGGGGAGACCACAAAAAATGTTTAAGGCTCTATATTTGAGTACAAGGATCCCAGAAAAATGAGACATCTCTTGGGACTCTGGAGACACAGAGAGCTCTTGGTTAGGAGCCCCTGAATTCTACTTAATGGCTTGGAGAAAACAGCCTCAAACATTCAGCAGTGATCTCAAGTAGAGTAAAGTATAAAAATTTGAACTCATGCTGGGGTGGCTCATGCTGGTGATCCCAGTACTAAAAAAGAGGTAAAGACAGGAAGAGCAGAAATTCAAGGTCATTCTAGGTTATATAGTGAGTTGGAGGCCAGCCTGGGCTACATAGGACAATCTCCAAAAGCAACAACAATAGCAACAATAACAAACCAAAGTAAATTGGCATGGTAGCTCATGCCTGTGATTCCATCATTTGGAAGACAATCAGGAAGCTGTGGCGCATCACTGTGGTGATCACAGTCTCTTTAAATGGGCTGAGAATAGATTTTAAGTGTTATCATCATAACAAAAACAAACAAAAACCCAATTAGCCCAAAATGTATTCAGGCAATTAGTCATTCACCAGGTAAACAGTCCTTATTTACAGTCTTAGGAGAAAAGCACACCAGAAGGAGTATGGACATCTGGCCTGTAGACATCTGTCACTGGAGTGTGGGATGGGTGTGACAGTCTCACTTGTTGGACATATCTATGCCAACAAAAGCATGAGACTATGCTATTACATGCTTCCTTGAAATAGAGCAATATATGAGCTAGAAGAACCAAAAGGAATTGCCAAGTGCAGAGGAGATAGGTAATGCTGTGCCTGGAGTCAGCCTGAAGGGGGCTGTCAAGAGCTGGTGTATACCACAGCCATGTATGACATCCACATCTCATTTGCACTGGTGTTTCCCAAGACCCTGGATGTGCTCTCACTATGTGTTCACATGGTCTTTAGATTTTTGTAAAATTTGCAAAATATATTCTAACCATAGTTAGGTTTGCTGATTCATTCCAACCCTTCTTTGCCAAGCTTTCTCTTGTAAGATTGACTTTTGGGGTTCAGGCTAAGGCCAACAGAAGAGAGTTTGTGTGCTTGCATTTACTAAAGTATCTGGTGCATTTGGTTCCAGTTTATTGCCATCTGACTCCATGGAGAAGTGGCTTTCCTGGAGTACCTGTGACTGCTGATAACTCTACTGATACCAGAGAGTGAAGTACAAAGTCAGAGGATATGAGACAACATACGTTTGTGGATAAATAAATCCTTCCAGTGTTATCGGTGTCTAGTAAAAAAGGCTCTTTCTCAGGACTGTATAGTGTAATATGTAATACTGTATATATCACAGGCTACAATTACTTATTATATTTCTTAAGTAAATTCAGTGGAGGATATTCTGATATCAAAAATTATAAGAAAAATTATAGAAAATTATAAAGTATAAGAAAGTATTTTCAACTTAAGAAATGGCTCACTGGTTCAGAGAGCTTGCTGTTCTTCCAAGGGTCAAGAGTTTAGTTCCTAGTACCCATATCAGGTGGTTCACAACTGCCTATAACTCCAGTTGAGGGCATCTGACTTATCTTTCTGGGCTCCACAGGCACTGACACATGTGACATACACACACACACACACACAAGATTTTTTAAAAGAAATGTTTTTTTTTTCAGTTCCAAACCAAATGGTAAGGACTCTGTTGAATTAAAGCAGTGATTTTTCAACCTCTCTAATGCTTTCACATGGTTCATGTTGTAGTGATCCCAACGGCAAGATTCCTTTTGTTGACACTTAACTGGAACTTTATGAAGGAGCATTGTCTCAGTTCCTAACACCATTGTAAATATGTGTTTTCCAATGGTTATGGCCCACAGGTTGAGAACTACCAAATTAAAGAGTTTAATTTTAAGTGAAGAACATTTAAAATTTTAAAAGGATTTTTAAAAGGATCAATTGGAACTTAAACTTCTTAAGAACATGGGACCTTTGAATTCTTCTTGTTGACTTATAATAAAATATTGGCTCTGACAAAGAAAGTCTCATAATAAGCTTTGCAAGAGGATCTTAACATCACAGGTCAGTGACCTTCAGTCCTTGATAAAGAGTTTAAGGTGAATCACTGCCCAAGAAAAGTTAAAATGCTCTGAAATCTCATGTAAAAAACTCTAAACAGTCTAGAGAGATGTATCTCTCTGCAAGAGCAGCATGTACTCTTAAGCAGTGAACCATTTCCCAGCTCTGTTTTTACCTTATGACACAGGTCATATGTAGCTCAGGACAACCTCCTCACCCACCTGCCTCTGCTCCTCAAGTGCTGGGGCTACAGACATGTCTGTCTTGGTGCCTTGTTGACCTTTCACATTCTAGGTGATTCTTAAACATGATCAGTTTCCTGGACAACGGATATTGATGACTTAGAGGTGAGACTTAAGTGAAATAATACCTACAGAAGAAATCTGTAAATCAAAAAATGCTTAAGGGCCTGGGGAGACAGAATGAAATAGGCAGTGGTGGGGAAATATCCTTATTAGGGCATTCTAATTCTCATTATTTTTTATTTTTTAAACTTTTTATTTATTTATTGTGGCTTTCACATCATGAATCTCAATCTTATCCATCTCTCCATCCTTATGTATCTACCCTCTGCCCTTTAGTTTCTCCTCTAAATTAAAATTTAAGAGAAAAGAAAAACAGAAAAGGAAAGGAAAAATCTCATTGTGTACCATGTGTGGCACAGTGAGGCACACAGGAAACCTGTTAGCCCATATATACTCATAAATGTTCATTGTAAAGAATCATTGGTCTGGTTCAAGGACTCTGGTTTCTGTTTCACTATTGCTACTAGGCCCTCACTGGGACTCCCTCTGAATGCCCTGTGTTGTGGAGATCCTGCAGCCTCATATGATCCAGCAGATTATAGATGTGGTGGGTGGGCCAATTTATAGCCTTGTTCTGGGCCTGGGTGGTTGCAGGGTTGGGCAGCCTGCCAGCTCTCCCTGATCTTCACCACCTCTGTAAGTTCTCTGGCATTGCATGGGCTAGTTCATGGTATAGAAAGGGGCAAAGGGTGAGGTCAATTCTCCTGCTTTCACACCCTCATAACTTCACCCACACCTACAGCACAAGGGCCAGCTCCGCTGTGTTGCCCAGGCAAGGCCACTCTCCAGAGTGTGGCAGCTGATGACGGGGCAGGAGCAGCTCTCCCATGCTCATGTCTAGGGACCAGCTTACTTGCTCCTCTGACAACAGGGTTAGCTATACTGTGCTATCCAGGCAACGTGCAGGGTCCACTTTCCCAAGTGTTGTAGCTGATAACAGGGAGGATTAGCTCTTTTGCCTGCTGAAGTAGTGAGAAGTGAGGGGAAGGAGAGAGGTATCTCTCCCTCATCCATGTCACCACATGACAGACAAGTAGTGGGGCCAGCTCTCCTATGCCACACCCTCGAGGCTGGCTCACAGAGCCTGAGACAACAGGGTGACTCTACCTACCCAGGTGAGTTGCAGAGCCCACTCTCCTGAGTGTTGCTGCCAGTGAAGGTCAGTTCCAGCTTTCCCATGGCCCAAAGACCAGGGTTAGCTCGATTGTGCTGCTCAGGTATAGTGTAGGATCCATTCTCCTGAGTGCTGTTGCTAGTGAGGTGTAGGATCAGTTACCCCTAGTGTTGCAGCCAGCAAGGGGTGTATTCTTATCCTCTCAAAATGGACGTCAACACAGACTGCAGCTTGTAGCAGACATGGGCCTTGGTGGTAGCCCAGACCCAGACAGACATCACTATGGCCCCAGGTGGCAAGCAAGACAAGTCACCTAGACTGTTCCTCACTGTCGTCACCTCTTCAGATCCACCTCTCTCCATAGGGCATGAACCATCCTCTCTCTCTCTCTCTCTCTCTCTCTCTCTCTCTCTCTCTCTCTGACACCAGGACCACAGACTCCAGAATGTCTTTTGCTTCTGCTGTGTCTTTACATGTTTGCTGCTGCCATCTTTCTCTGGTATCTGACATGGTGTGAATGGGTGTAGGGAGATCCCCACTGCCTATAAAGTAGTGTGTTTATCTCATGGAAACTTCCCATTCTACTGAACATTTTAACTTATGGACTATTATGAAGATGATTTCTTCCTAAGCTGTACTGTCTAAGGATAATAATAATAATATTGATTTAAATGGATTTTTGATGTTAAAAATAAAACAAAGGGGGGCTGGAGAGATGGCTCAGCGGTTGAGAGCACCATCTGCTCTTCCAGAGGACCTGGGTTCGATTCCCAGCACCCACATGGCAGCTAACAACTGTCTGTAGTTCCAGTTCCAGGCAAACACCAAGGCAAATAAATAAATAAAGTTTAAAAAGAAAAAGTTTAAAAAATAAAACAAAGAAGTATCACACAACCAGAACACATGAGTTTCTATTGAGGAGCTGTATAGACTGTGGTTTAGATTAATGATTAAAAAAAACAATTAGTAGCCCAGATAGTTTAAATTCTAATCTTAATGTTGATTAAGGTTTCAGGGTGCAATATATCTGAAACAAAGCTTTGGAAATAATTTAAAGTTAGACTAAGATGTTTTTTGTCAAATAGTTTTGAGGTGAAATATTCAAGAAGACAATCTAAAGTTCTCAAAAGACATGTAGGTGAATGAGGAACTTTGTAAGTTCAGGGAACAAAAACTAAGTAGCTCAATTATTATTAGCTGATGCTGTTCTTGCTAGGATTGGCTGGTGATCAAAGATGATGATTAATTCCTTGTACTCATTTCTACCCTCAATCTCCTGATATAAAAAGGCTATTGATGGGTGGCTATGCACCCTAAAGATTTAAAGTAGAGTTGACTGATTCTTTTTCATGTATAAAAGTGTAGGTTTATGATTACTTTAAGATTCCTTATAAGATTATCTTTCAAGATAAGTAATAAAGTGATTGGTCTTTTCTTTGTAACTGCAAAACACAGCCTGCCATTAAAAGAATGTCCTGCTTGCTTACACACTGTTAATCTATAACAAATTACTTTGGTATGAATGTATCTAGGTTCTTGGGATAATTTGTTTTTCACTTGTAATATGTAACTTGTTTGATCATGTGAGGGATATGGAAAATATGCTATTTTTTACTTGCATTCATTGTAATCATTCATTTAAAAAACATAATATAGCCATATTGTAATTTTATATTGCCTGAAAGATTTTACTGGGATATATAAGCTATAAAGGAAATAATAAAGTTAGAGCTAAAATGAGTTAGAAGAAAACATCAAGAATAAGAAAATTAGAAGGAAAGCATCAAGAAAGTTAGAAGGAGAAAGAAACTGTGAAGAGAGACAGAAGGGACATTTCTGAATAGAAATAAGAAAAGAGAATATAGAACACAGAATTAAAAATAGAGAATAAAGAAGAAATCCACTAAGAGAGAGTGCCTTTTTTCCTTAACCCCTCAAGTTTGACTCTGTAGATTTCCTTTGAGCCCTGTGCTGCTGGAGGGTGGGCCTCCAGGCAGAAATACTCTCTCATATCTCATCATATATTTGGTCACCATAATAGTGCTAGGCAGGCCCATGTTTTCTCTTTCTGCCTGAGACAGGCTGCCTGGAGGAAAGCATATGGGTCTCTTTCTCCTATACTAATTAGTTCTTAAAGCACGATACAAACAAAACAAAACTTGCCTGAAAAACTAAATTCTGAGAGCTAGAGAGATGGATTGATGGATCAGAGCATTTACTACTCTTCCAGAGGAAGCAGGTAAAATTCCCAGCACCCAAGGGACAGCTCATATGTTATAGTATGTTTTTCCTGGCCCATTTTGGGTCCGGGAGGTTTGTGCCTGGCGCGGCCCGTGGTGGCGGTTAGAACCTGGTTCGTGGCGCCTTTTGTCCCCCAAAGAAATGAATCACATGCTTATATCCTTTAAATTATTTGGCCCATATCTTAAGCACATTACTAGCTAGCTCTTTCATCTTAATTCAACCCATTTCTATTAATCTGCCTACCACGTGGCTCAGCCCCTGGCTGGCCGGTACCTCTTACATGTCTGTTCCTCTTGGGGGTCGGATGAGACTGGCCTAACTCCACCCTTCTACCTGCCTGCCTGCACTGATTCTCCACCCGCTTCTACAGTGCTCTACATAGGCCAAATCAGTTACTTTATTTACATCATACATAGAACATTCCCACCACACTCATAACCATCTGTAACTTTAATTCCAGTAGATCTGCTTTCGACAGCATTGCATGTGGTTCACAGACACATGCAAGCAAAATACCTATACACTAAAAAATTATTAATAGTAATTCTAAAGATAAAATTTTCAAATTAAAGAAATAATTTAATTTATTTAATTTAATTCACTCCTAAATTGAAACAGATAGGCCTGAAAAGGGTGTTATTTCTGAAAGTATATGGCTTTCAGCAGATGTTGTAATCAAGGTGACCACTATCTTAAGGTGGGTGAATGAAAGGAAATGCTGTTGGTATTTATATCAGGACTGTCCCCAGCAAATCAGAATAAATGATTGTTGGAGTTATAACCACAAAATCATTCACACCCTGTTTGAACTGGTAATGGCCTTGTACTTATGAACCCAGCAGCTTGTACAAGATCAGGGCCCTCTGGATGGTAAAGAGTTCATAAGGCCCCGCCTTACATTGAGGAAGTAATATTCACAGTTGATGGCTGCTGGGGAAGAAGAATCATTTTTTTTTTTTTGAGGTTGTGGAATTGCATTCGCCTGTGCTCCAGTGGATGGTTCTACACCATTTGCATAAGGGGTTAGTACTAACTGGACTCAGTGTTTGTTCCTTTGTTTTCTGCCGCCCCCCCCCAAGGCTGTGTGCTATAAAACATAAACAAAGGGGCTGGAGAGATGGCTAAGGGTTAAGAACACTTGTTGCAGGTGACCCAGGTTTGGCTCCCAGTAACTACATGATGACTCAAAACCATTTGCAATTCTAGTTCTAGGCTATCCTACCCCTCTTCTGACCTCCCTGGGAACTAGGCATGCACATGATACACATACATACAGGTAGCCAAAATACTCACAATAAAATAAACAACTATATATATCTGGGTGGTGGTGCCTTATGCCTTTAATTTCAGGACTTGGAAGGCAGAGGCAGGTGGATTTGAGTTCTAGACCAGCCTGGTTTACAGAGCAAGCCCCAGCACAGCCAGGGCTATACAAAGAAACTCTGTCTTTAAAAAAACCCAATATATATGAGAAGTAGATAGACTTGGGATGGGGGGCATGTTGGAGAAATCTCTGGCAAGTAAGATGAGTGT
Source organism: Sigmodon hispidus (assembly GCA_004025045.1). NCBI lineage: Eukaryota > Metazoa > Chordata > Mammalia > Rodentia > Cricetidae > Sigmodon > Sigmodon hispidus. The sequence goes on along the minus strand of PVIH01003987.1, from coordinate 119,055 downwards.
TTAGAGTGTAGATAAAAGTAGAATTATATATGTCTGAAATTATGGATGAATATATAAAAATATTTTTAGCTTAAAATATTAAATAGCAATCAGTGGTCTGGAAGACCATGAACAGTAGAAAGGGAGTGGGTGGTGGGAGCAAGGGAGAGTAATGGAATACAGATGGCACTGATATAGAAGGAAGAATTAACGTGGAGAAGGAAAAGGAAAATTAAGAGTGATTAGGTATGATGTATTGGAGGGGGTAAGAACCAGGTATAAAGACAAACATTTTGAAATTGTCCTAACAGGAGCTGGAGATTTTCCTCAGAGGCAGAGAGCTTGCTGAGCAAGGGAAAGATCTTCAGCACCAGAGAAGAACAAAGTGAAGGAGAGAGGGGAGGAGGGAGGAAATACTTATAGTGAAACCCATTATTTTGTATGCAGACTTTAAAAGTTAATTTAAAAATTGTGACTGAAGAGATGGCTTAATGGTTAAGAGCATTTGCACAGGATCCAGGTTCAGTTCTCAGCACCCATACAGCCTGTTCCCAACTGGCTGTAGTTTCATTTCTATGGGGGAGCCAATATTCTCTTTTACTTCTGTAGGTACTAGTCATGTGCACTGTATATCACATACATGCAGGCAAAATACTCATGCACACAAAATTAAAATAAATAAACTTAAATTTTAAAAATTAACAGTTTGGTTTTGAATGACATAAGAGAGTGGGGGGGGGTAAAGAGGAAGAAAGAAGCACTGTATTCCTGGGGACAAAAGAACAAGAGGGAGCATGAAGTGTAGTGTTGAGCTACTGAAGAGGACATGGGTGACACTGGCTGGTGCTTTCCTGGTCAAAATAAAGGAAACAGATCAGGCAAGCTGGGGGTCTGAGGAGAACAGAGACAGAGGAAGAAATAGGAAGGCCAAACAGAAAAAAATAGGATGGCTCAATGACAAGGAGGAAAAAGCAACCAACGACTGGTGGGAAGCAGCAGTAAGGGCTGGTGGGGAGCACACCCCTGGAGCTGCCCTGGTGGGGAGCACACCCCATCCCCTGGAGCTGCCCTAGTGGGGAGCACACCCCACTCTGGAGCTGCCCTGATGGGGAGTACACCCCACCCCCTGGAGCTGCCCTAATGGGGAGCACACCCCACTCACTGGAGCTGCCCTGGTGGGGAGCACACCCCTGGAGCTGCCCTGGTGGGGAGCACACCCCACCCCCTGGAGCTGCCCTGGTGGGGAGCAGCAGTAAGGGCTGGTGGGGAGCACACCCCTGGAGCTGCCCTGGTGGGGAGCACACCCCACCCCCTGGAGCTGCCCTGGTGGGGAGCACACCCCACCCACTGGAGCTGCCCTGGTGGGGAGCACACCCCTGGAGCTGCCCTGGTGGGGAGCACACCCCATCCCCTGGAGCTGCCCTGGTGGGGAGCAGCAGTATGGGCTCGTGGGGAGCCCACCTCCTGGAGCTGCCCTGGTGGGGAGCACACCCCTGGAGCTGCCCTGGTGGGGAGCAGCAGTACGGGCTCGTGGGGAGCCCACCTCCTGGAGCTGCCCTGGTGGGGAGCACACCCCTGGAGCTGCCCTGGTGGGGAGCACACCCCACCCACTGGAGCTGCCCAGCAGCTCAGCTCCTATCTACAGCTGAGTGCACTTTGACACTTTGTCCTTTTGTTGTCAGACAACTGCTTTGGAAAGATATGTTTAATTAGTTCAAGGTCCAGGAAGCCTACGTTACAGGAAGCATGAATTCACAGTATCTGTTCATCCTTGAGAGACAGTGAGGTAGGACTGACCATCTGTTTCTCTCTCTCTCTCTCTCTCTCTCTCTCTCTCTCTCTCTCTCTCTCTCTCGTTTTTTGAGGACAGTGTTTCTTTGTGTGGTCCTGGCTGTCCTGGAACTAGCTCTGTAGACTAGGCTAGCTTTGAACTCACAGAAATCCCCATGCCTCTGCCTCCCAAGTGCTAGGATTAAAGGTGTGTGCCACCACTGCCCAGTTTCTGCTCCTTACAACATCCCCTATTTAAGTTTTACTCTTTTTGGTCATTCAGTTCCTTAACTCCCTCTTCATTTGTCCTTCTGTAATCTTCTAATTGAGAGACTCTTTTACCTCTGCTTCCTGTTTCATTTTCTCTACACAGCACCAGTGTCTGCCTCCGACTTCTGGGCTTTCACATATTAAATTAGCCCTGCTGCTCCATCATGGCAACCAAACAGCTGGCCAGCAAACTACAGGAGGATATAACCTGCCCTGTCTGCATGGAAATTCTACAGAATCCTGTCACCATTGACTGTGGGCACAACTTCTGCCTGCAATGCATCAAGCAAGTTGGAGAAACTACAAAAAATCTCCTATGTCCCCTCTGCAAAGTTACTGTGAGTAAGAATACATTCAGACCCAATAAGATGTTGGCTAGCCTTGCAGAGAAAATCCAGGCTATGGATCCTGCTGAGATTCAACCAGAAGTGGAAGAGTCAAGATGTCAAAAGCACAAGGAAAAGCTCCATTACTTCTGTGAGACAGACGGGGAGTTCCTCTGTGTGGTGTGTCGTGACTCCAAGATCCACAGATCCCACAATTTCACCTTGATAGATGAGGCTGCCCAGAACTACAAGGTAGGCTCCTGGATCCTTCTCTGTCCCCAGCCTAGCAGAGTAGAACTCCCTGGGGACATGGGAGCTGCTGCCTCTTCCAGCTGGTTGGCACCTACCACTATACTCCTTGCACTGGAATTGGTGGTTTTTAAATTCAGGCCCAGTGGGCTCAAAGAGCTAAGTTCTAGGAAATGCCAGCCTGTAACCCAGACAAGAAGAATAATCAGAATAGTACTTTGGGGACAGAGGAGATAACTCAGAGAGTAAAGGCACTTGCCTCCAAGTCTAAGGACCTGATTTTCACCCTCAAGATCACATAATACAAGGGGAAAATTGGTTTGATACCTGGGAAAGAAATGGCAGCTGTACCCTGGGACATCTCTCCTGTATCCCTAGAGGCAGAGCCTTACTGAAGCATCCTCTCCCCACAGGTGCAGATTGAGTCACAGGTCCAGGATTTGATGAAAAAGGACAAGGAAATAATTGAAGAGAAAAAGCGAGGTGAAGGGGCAATCCAGGTGTTCAGGGTAAGAAACATTCATTCAAAACACGTCTCAGGAAGTTGAGGCAATAGGGAATTGAAACTTCTTACACACCAAGCCGGAACAAAGTCCTGCTGACTTGGTGGTGGCAAGGGACAGAGCAGAGGGCGTGATGCTGAGTGGTGCTTCCGAGGTGTATTGACCTGCAGGCTTGGGTGCTACACCAGTAAGCCAGCAGGTCTTCTGCTCCTCCCACAGCAGGCTTTGTAAGGACCACCCACCCACACACTGGTTCACTCAAATCCTTTTTAACTAGAGACTGCTTTTACAGTAAGAAAAAACAGACTATGACACCACCAAATGTCTCCACCTGTGTTTTTTTTTCTTTAAAAAAAGACTTTTATTATTTTTATTTATGTGTATATGTATGTGTCTATGTGAGTGAAAGCCATGTGTGTGCAAATACTGGCAGAAACCAGAAGAACTGGAATTACAGGCATTTGTGAGCTGCTCTTCTTAGGTGTTGAGAACTGAATTCAGGTCCTCTGGAAGAACAATAAGCATTCTTAACCCCTGAGCCATCTCTCCAAGTCCTGTTGGCTTGATTGGTTGCTTTTTAGCACATCCATGGAAAATTCAGTATGGAGGCAGCAAAGCTGAAAAGCCTGCCTCCCTCCCTCTCTCCCTCCTCCCTCCCTCCCTCTCTCCCTCCTCCCTCCCTCCCTCCTCTCTTTTCTCCTTGCTCCTTTTCTCTCTTCTGTTCACTTGTGTTCTTCTTTCATTGACATTTAAGAATCTTTATTTTTAGATTTAATTTTATGTGAATAAGTGCTTTGATTGTATTATGTATGTATACCAGGTTCATGCTTGGTACCCAGAGAGATCAGAAGAGGGCATTGGATCCTGAATCCCTGGAATTGAAGTTAGGATGGTTATGAGCTACCATGTTCTGGGAATTGAATCTGAGTCCTTTGCAAGAGCAACAAAATCCTTTACTGAGCCATATCTCCAGCTCCTAGACATGATGTCTTACATAGTACAAGCTGAAATTGTTATATAGAAAAGAATAGCCTTCAGTATCTGATCCTTTTGCCTTTCCCTCAGCACTGGCATTGCAGGACTATAACAGCATGCCTAGATTATGCAGTGCTGAGGATGGGACCTAGGGCTGCATGCAAGCAAGCACTCTATCAATTGAACTACAACCTTATCCTGGGTTTTCGATGGTGATATTGTTTGTTGTTAAGAGAGTGGCTCAAGTAGTCCAGGCTGGCCTTGAATGGAGGCTGGTGTTCTTCTGAATCTCTTGTCTGTGCTAAGATTACATAGCTGTGCACTAGCACATCTGGTTGATGTCCTTGAGAGAAAAATGGAAAGAAAAAAGGCATTGACCTAAATCTGAACACAGGAAGTGCTTTGATTTCCTTGCCCCACCCCCCTTCCCACAGGTATGCCCAGCAAACTGTTATAATCTGGTCTCAGTATTATGTTTAAATACTGTTAAAGAGTGAATGGTGTTAGGTGGTACATGCCCTTAATTCTAGCACTTAGGAGACAGAGGTAGGTGGATCTCTATGCATTCAAAACCAACCTGTTATATTTAGTAAGTCCCTGACTAACCAGCACTGCAAAAGGAGATTTTGCCTATAAATTAAATAAATAATCGATAGATAGATAGATAATAAATAAATAATAAAGTGAATGATATGCTCTTGAAGGTTGGAGAACTCCCTCTCTTGTCCACCGCATCTCAGCATCCCTTCCCTTGTTCTCAGGCCCAGGTGCATATAGAGAAACTAAAAATCTTAGAGGAATTCAAGCACCTGCGCCAGAGCCTAGAGGAGGAAGAGAAATTTCTCCTGTGCAGGCTGGGCTGGCTGGAGCAGGAGGGAGCCAAGCAGCTGGACCAGTACTTCCGTATGACTAATGAGCAGCTGACCTCACTCAGGAAGCTCATGGCGTCACTGAAAAACCGCAAGCAAGCGCCATCCACGGAGCTACTGCAGGTGAGTCCTTCGGGAACAGATTCTCCAGGTTCTCCCCGCCAGACAGAGACTTAGGAATCTGTATTATACTGCAGCCTAACAGCTCGTAATATCTGGCTCTTCCATGTCCTTTGTCTCCTAGAACTAAACTGTGGGAAACTCCTTGAAAGGACATAAAGGCAGATAAGTTCCTCTTTTCGGGGATCGAATCCATGACCCTTATTTTCCTCACTTTAAGCTATCACTCTTGATAAAGCTCCTCTCCAGGTTTTAAAGGGAAACCTGTTGTTCCCCACAAGGCTCCATTCATGTTGTTTCTGACAAATGTACTATTTCTCTCTAATGCCTTTTCATCCCAAGGTTCAGTGCTCACCACAGTCTTTCTCTTAATAAGCCTCATGTATGAAGTGTGGGGTGTTTTTATTATTATTACTTTTTATTGCCTTCCTCAACGAATCCACCAACTGCTGTTCTTCTTCCCCTGGCCCAGCAGTTCTCAACCTGCAGGGTTCAATCCCTCTGGGGGCTCCACAGACACTTTTACAGAACCCATCTAAGACCATTGCCAATATCAGATATTTATATTCCAATTCATAAGAGCAGCAAATTACAGTTATGCTGTAGCAATGAATGACTGGGGGACATGACAACATGAAGAACTAACTGTGTTAAAGGTCAGCAGCATCAGGAAGGTTAAGAACCACTGACCTAACAAAAGACCTCCCATAACTCAGGACACTAAGGCAAGAGGATTGTTGCTAGTCCAAAGCTAACATAAACAAAGATAAAAGACACTGTCTCAAACACTTAGGCATGGAGTCTCACCTGTAATTCTAGCACTCCAGATGTAGAAGGATTCCTTGGATCACTAGAGTTTAAGGCAAACCTGAACACACACACACACACACACACACACACACACACAGAGAGAGAGAGAGAGAGAGAGAGAGAGAGAGAGAGAGAGAGAGAGAGAGAGAGAGATACACACAGACACAGTCACACATTTAAAAAAAAAAAAAAAAAGGAAGGAAAATAAAAAGAGAGCCACAAAAAATTTAGAGGTTTTTGTTGTTGTCCTTTGAGACAGGACCTCATGCAGCCCAGGTGAGTGTGCTGTATAATCAAGGGTAACATTGACTTTCTGATCTTCCCACCTAACAGGGTCAATTCCCTGAAGTTTTCCTCTGACTTCCTCTTGTAACTCTAGTTCCAGCAGATCTGATGGCTCTGGTCTTTTACGGTACCTGCATTCACATGTTCATACCCACTGTGTGTGTGTGTACAATTAAAAAGTAATAAGAAAGAGCTAGAGAGATGGCTCATTGGTTAAGAGCACTGTCTCCTCTTCCAGAAGTCCTAAGTTCAATTTCCAGCAACTACATGGCAGATCATAACCATCTATAATGGAATCTGATGCCCTCCTCTGGCACACAGGCATGAATGCAGACAAAGCCATCATACATAAAAAATATACATAAACAAATAAAAATTAAAAATATCAAAATATATTTTAACTTGTGATGATAAATCAGGTATAGTGTCACACCTTTAATCCCAGCACTTGTGTGGCAGAGGTAGTCAGTTTTCTGTGAGTTCAAAGTCTGCCTGGTCTACATGTGGAATTCCAGACTAAGCAGGAGAAAAAAAAAATCAGACAAAAGTAATTTTTTAAAACCTCTGTAAACATTTTATTTAATCCATTATTCCAAATGTAGCAATTTGAGCCTCTTTAAACACATTTATGAGCTATTTTACACTCTTAAGTGTTTGTTTAGTTTTTAGTCATTGAACTCTGGTTTATTTAGATGCTAAAATCATCAGTTGTTGAGATAAAATTTAGTTAGTCCTACTAAATCAATAAAATTGTAATTAAGTGAAAGAATACTTACAATGCCTCAGTTTTTAAATTTAGATCTAAAATAGTAAGAATTAATTTTGGGGAACTGATGTGATAGTACACTCCAGTCATCGCAGTGCTCAGGAGTCAGACACGGAAGAGTCGGTGGTCCAAGACTATTCTCAGCTACACAGAGAATCTGAAGCAGACTGAGACACACGAAACTTTCAGAAACAAAACAAAAACAAAGAGAGAGGAATAATAGAGCCTCAAGTGCCGAGGCTAACACACCTGGTTCCTGTCTTGTTTTTTCTTTAAAGAGTCACCGTGAAGACCACTCCACCTTTGTCTTACACTGTCAAGTTGACCTCCCTGGTGGCTCCATATCAGAGGCAGCATCCATCTTTCCAATGTCATTCTTTCTTCTCTCTTACTCTGTTTCTCCGAGGTTTAAACACTGTCCCAACTATATCAGGAATTTTGAGGGTAGCAGTTCAGAAAGGAATGGAGACAGACAGACAGACAGACAGACAGACAGACAGACAGACACCCCCCCCCACACACACACACACAGAGATAGAAAGGAAAACCTGGGTGTGCTCACTCTGTCTGTCTCTAGCTGAGTCTGAACTCCTTCTTGGTGCCTGTGACTCATGCAAGCTCTGACACTGTTCTCTTTCTCTTCCAGGATATCAAAGATACCTTGAGCAGGTATGATGATCATCCCAATTGCACTGTGATTTGTCTTCATTCACACATGCAACATTCAACATATATCCAAATATGTTCACTTCCCCCAGTAACTCAGCTAGAAACTGTTTAGGCTGCAGATGGGAAAGGCCAAGCATGTGGTCTGCTGGGCACAGCTTTTTTCACAGTACCCAGCTTTACAGCTGACTTTTCTTTCTCAGCTCCCCATGCACATTTCTCTGAATCAAGTCAGTGAATCCTGGGTTCCCTACTCTACCTCCCTACCCCGTTTCCCTTCTCTCTTCTACAACCATCTCCCACCTTCATTCTCATATTTCCTTGGGCCTGATCTTTTCATTTGGCCCCATATGCCTATCCTGGCCCCCTGACACTCAGCTCCCTGGCTCTAGACTGTATTTCCCACTCTGGCTCCACCCCAGGAACCATCTCACAAGCTCATCCTGCCCACACTTTACTGAACTTACCACTCAGACCTACATATCTTCATAGGAGTAAGGAATTTCAGTTTATCAATCCAACCCCAGTTCCTATGGAGATGAAGAAAAAAATCAGTGAAGCAAAAGCAAGACATGTATCCGTCATAGAAAGCCTGAAAGGATTAAAAGGTGAGATGTGGCAGTCACCTCCTGTGCTACCTGCCTTGGGATTCTTTCCATCACCTTAGACACAACCTGAACTCACTGGTGCCAGCCCCTGAGCCTGCAGGAGCCAGGCTGAATTCTGAGTACTTTTAAAGCATCATTATTTAGAAATTTTCATGCTGTATTGTAACAGGTTTAATGCTAAGGATGGAAAGTGGGACTTGGTGCTTGCTGAGCTGCATTCCCAGAGCCAAAGCACTTCTTATCTCAGAATTTTTCCTTGTTTACTAGGTGGTAAACATGAGGCTAAAAAGTATGTTCCCAGTTTAGGAACATGTATCCCTGGGCATCGAAATACAGCATTCACACATAGTGTAGGTAAAGAATACACATTGACTCTGAAAGACTTAATATTAACATAGTATATAAAATATAGCAATGAAAACAAAGGCAAACAGAAATATAGCAATAAAAATTTTTGAGACAGACTCTCCCTGTGTTGCCCAGGGAAGTCTCTTATGGAAGAGTACAATGATGTTCCCACTTAGACCTTCTGAGTAGTTGGGACTGACTCCAGCACCCAGCCCTGTGCTCAAGTAGAACTAACCCTTTATCCTACATGCTGAAATGACAATACTTTTTAACATTTTTAATAAAGAAAATATGTTATTTAAATTTATTTTATTCATTTCTTTTTAAAATTTGTATTTATTTTATTTGTATGGATATTCTGTGTGCATGTATCATGTGCTTTCCTGGTATCCATGGAGGTCAGATACCCTGGGACTGGAGTTTCAGTGGGTTCTGGGAATTGAACTGGGTCCACTGGTGCTTTTACTGGGTCACTGAGCTCCCTGCTTTCCCTTTGAGACACTTTAAGTATCCCAAACTCTAGAACTTACTATGTACTGTAAACTAGCCCAAAAATTGTCATCCTCCTGTTTCAATGTGCCCTGGTCTTTAATGTTTTCAAAATGGCATCTAGAAAATTCAAAATTCAGTGGCTCATGTTTGTGGCTCCTAATACATTTGTTCCAGACTGAGCTGAACCAGAGAGCCACTGCAGGGAGACCCTGGGCCAGCTTTCCCTGTTTGCTGCCATCTTGGTTCACTGAGTCTATGAGAGACATCCCAATACCACCTGTCCCCACATCCACAGTCAACGCCTCCCTCACTGTGTGGTCCCGGTTGCCTGCTTAGCTCAGTGGACTCTCCTTCTCCTTCTCTTTCCTCACAGAAAACCTTAAGACTGAAAGGAAGAAAGATAAAAGCACATTCCAGGAAAGCCTGAATCAAAAGGATATGAAGAGCTGTAAGTGAGCTACGGATTCTGATGTTTGGGGAAAGTGGGGGATTCACAAGGGAGGGTTCTCTCTTTAATAGAAGATTGAGGAAGGAAGGGCTTGTGTACGAACGCCAATGAAGAACAAGCTGATGTCATTGTTTTATTATTTTATATTTAGGTAGTAATAGTGACACCCCCAGCAATTTAAAAATGCTCAAAATGACTGGAATTTTATAAATTTATTTCTCCACTGCACAAGGCTCCGGTGGAGGCAGCTCAGTGTGTAGCTGGAGCCGACCTACCTGGGCCAGCTAGGTCAGTGAAGCTACGAATGGGAGACCCACTGAGACAACAGCCTGTCATGATGTCATCTGAGGTGTTTCAGCTATGAGGGCACTTAGGATAAAAGCTAGGTTCAGTTGCCCATCCCCAATATGCCTTTTAATTTATAACCTCTTGTTATTAACATAAAATGTGGTTTTCTCTCTCCAATTCCTAGGGAACCTGTTACAGAAGAATAACTCAGAGTTGCCCACCTCAGGTAGGATTTCTGCCTGGCACACTGGTCTTTCTATAGGAAAACCTATAGGTCTGCAGGTCAACATGTTCTGTTCATTCACAGCTCTGATACAGCACAGGAAAGTTAGAGGCCAGACCCCAGAAGAACAACCTAACATGCATAGCACCCTGCATTAATGGTTGCTCTCAGCTCTCCTGAGAGATATGGGAACACAAGAACATCAAGAGTCTCCACAAGAGAGACTGAGAGAAAGGGCTGTGGAACTGTGGAGACTTCAAGTGCCAGAGATGGGGAGATGCAGGGTGAGGGGCAGGCATCCACCTCTTCTGCTTCCCAAATTATTCCTTCCCTGGGAAAGGCCTAGCCTAATGTGCAGGTGTACTCTGCTGCTTGGTCTAGACCCCCTGCCGCTGGAGATCAACAGTACCTATTGCCCTGCTGGCCTCTCTTCTCCTTTCCTGTCCCTCAAATGGCAATGGATCAATAAAACTGGGTCCACTTAATGTCCAGCCCTATCCCGTCCTTCCTTTGTGGGCTAACAACCTCTTCAGCATTGCCTTGGAGCAAAGCTGGACTCTTTACTCTATGTTCCTGGATAGGGAGCTGGCTGTGAGCTGGCTCTCTGCACACTGGCTGAGTCAGTAGATTCCTTACTGAAGAGTTGTGGGCTGTTCTCCCTTGGATGTCGTCCTTTTCCTCTTGCTCTCCTTTTTTTTTTTCTTTTTTTACATTTTTCTTTTCTTGGTTATTATTGTATGTGAGAACTTATGCACAATGGAGTGAGGGGCACAGAGTGGATGGAGGTCAGAGGACTATTTGTGAAGACTGTTCTCTCCTTACTTGAGGTTTTTTTTTTTTTTTTTTTTTTTTTTTTTTTTTTTTTTTTTTTTTTTTTTTTTTTTTTTTTTTTTGTGTGTGTGTGTGTGTGAGTTCTGGGTTTGGGCAGCATCTGTATCTGTACCTACCAAGCCATCACACCAGTCTTTTGTTTTTTCTTTTTTTACTCTTTCTCTGGCTAGTGCGTGGATGCGTGTGTGTGTGTGTGTGTGTGTGTGTGTGTGTGTGTGTGTGTGTGTCTTAGGGGAGCCAGTCTCCTACCATGTGAGTTTCTGGTTGAAATCAAGTGTCAGGTTTTGGGGCACATGCCTTATCAGCTGAGTCATCTTTTGGCCTTAGTTTTAGAAAATCAGGCTGAACCTTGACCTCTTATAGTAGCCTCAATTGTTTGCCATATAAAAATCAGAAAATGGGGAAATGGAGAAGTCATGTAGATGGATGTTTCCTATCCCATTAACCTGCTCTCAAATAACCAGAAACCATTTCCCAAATTACAACATAGAGGCTAATATGAAGTATAAACTAGTGGCCAATAGCTCAGGCTTGTTACTAATTGCTGTTATATAAATTAACCCATTTCTGTTAATCTATGTACTGTCATGTGACTCATGGCTTTGCCTGTTCTCTAGCATATCTTGTTTCCTGTGCGGCTGGTTGGCATCTCACATGACTTTCTGACTGCCCTCCTTCTATCAATCTCTCTTTGTCAGGATGTCTTGCCCAATCTTGCTCTGCTATTGACCCATCAGCTTTTATCATTGTTGTTGTTGTTATTATGAACAATGAGTATAATGCACAGCAAAGACATGGTCTCATTGTTATAAGATCCAAATTGTCCAGGATGTTATGACCTTGGTTAGAGGCCTCTTTCTGAAATGATTCCACCACCATGTGGACTGGGGGAGCTGCCCTCGGCTCCCACAAAACAGTACTCATAAAATAAAGGGTTAAGTTTGAGGCCTGGGGATGAAGTGTGGGGAGAGGTTCATGGTGAGCCACATCTGTAATTCCAGCACTAGGGAAGTGCAGTCTAAAGGACAGGAAGTTTCAGATTATCCTTAGCTGCACAGTGAGGTTCGGCTCTGCTTGAATTACATGAGACCCCCTTCTCAGACACCAAAACAAACGAACAGAAATCAGGACTTCTCTGAGGACATGGACTGGGATTTGAAAGAGAAATTCTCCCCCTAGCTGTATCATGAAAAGCTCAAAAGCGGGGTACTAGAGACTTGACCTGAAGCTATCCTTCTCTGTTCTTCTTTATCTTCCCACAGTTCCTACGACCCTGGACGCAGCCTCAGCTGACCCAGATCTCGCCTTTTCTCAGGATCTAAAGAAAGCGACCTTGTACCTCACCAGAAGCACTTGGAATAAGCAGGCAAAACCTCGACCATTCTACCCTTTCCACTGTGTGAGGGGTACCCCTGGCCTCTCTTCAGGCTGTAGGGTGTGGGAGGTGGAAATCCAGGGGTCCTTAGGTGGGGCTGGAATTGTGGGAGTGGTCACGGAGTGGGGTCAGGAGATACAGAGAAGTCAGAACCCTGGTGCACGGAGCTGCTTGTGGGCACTGAGGATCTCACCCTCTGGATGTCAGCCATTCACCAACTGCAAAGCTCTGGAGAATCTCTCCTTTCAACTTAAGAAAGTGGGCGTCTATGTGGATTGTAACCTTGGAGAAGTCGTCTTCTATGATACCATCACTAACAAACATATCTACACCTTCCAAACCTCCTTTGACAAAGAGGTCTTCCCCTTCTTCGGGCTCCAGGCTACTGGCACCTCTTTCACCCTGAGTCCCTAGAGCTGCTCCCCTGTGGGTCCCTCGATACACACACCTCTTTCCCTGAGAAGAGAAGACAGTGGGATCCCCCCAATACTAAACATAAGGCTTTTCATAGCTACACTTTGTAAAAGGACACGATTGGAAGTAATCAAATTTCATCAACAGGTCACTGGGAAGCTTCTGGCTGTATCCTGCTCGAGACACAATAAACTCACTCCCTCCTTTGTTTCATCTGGGCTATAAAACTGTAAGAGAGCTTCAGAAACCAGGGAATTAATTGCCAGTTTCCCTTTATGACTTGGCCAAACTAAGCGAAGCCACATTTCTTTTAAGATACAAGGAAACTGTGGCTGAAGGGTTGATTTACCTTGGTGCCCACAGTTGCGCTCCCTCTTGGGGTGTCCAGGTGAACCTCCAAAGCAGGCTCAGATTCAGGGCACCCCTCTCCCCCTTATACTTGATCCCACACAGGGTCTGGTGCCATTTGGGCCCTTATTCCAGTTTTGATGTCCTTGGTGAGTTTATGTTCAGTGTATCCTCGGTTGTCACCTTTCTACCATGTCCAGTGTATAGTAAATTATTCCGACTGGTTTACCTGTCTTTCTGCTCAGAATACGCAGTATGAGTCCTTTCTCAGAGTATTTTGAAAGTTGTCTCCGTGGGTACAACAGGGGATAATAGGGAGCCTGTTTCACAATATAAATTGGGCTTCACTTTTCCCTTTATGGAAGGTGAAAGCTGTCCTCCGCCTACTGTTGGGGGATTCCACGCTCTGGTCTCACTCCTCCCATTCCAGACCCCAACCCCTCAGAAAGCCCAGCAGGAATCAGCCCCTCCCCTGGGCTGCTCAAGACTACAGACTATTTAAGATCTGGCTGCCATACTTGTTATGTGATCTTGTGATTCCTTTCCTGCCTTCCCAAGAGCCACCAGGAAGGTGCTTTGCTCTGCTCAGATTAAACTTGGATTTATTGGTTCAGTTTGATTGGTTTATTACATTGGCGGCAAATGATACCCAATAACCAGGGAACCAAAGCATATCACCTACCACTATCACATCAAGCCATTTATTTTTGAAAGTATGTCTGAGAAAACTGAAAGTGTAATTCCCCAAGCCAAAAATTATGCGTGGATAGTCAGCCCTGAAATTAGTCATGGAGGTAGGGAAAGAAAGTGGCATAAACTATCAAAAGTTTTGTTTAGGACAGCCAGCAGAGGCAGGGAAACCAAGAAGAAAAATGCATCTGAAAAACAGAATTCTTATGGCACAGAAACAGTAAAAAATTGTGGGTGGAGACACCTAGCATGGGGTTTTATCTGCTCTGCAGTTATGTCCTTTGATGAACCCCATCCTATATCCAGGCTGTCAACACTGGCTCCAGGGAACTGTCAGTCAATGTGTAGCAAACAATATTTGTTCAAGAGGAAACTTAGATGTTTTAGGACAAGTTTCCCAGACAAAAAGTGAGATGATTCCTGCAACTCAGGTGACATGAAGAGCTACTAAATAAGTACTAAGTGATAATTTCATTTAATGATGAGATTTAAGAAGCTGAACTCAGAAGCTGAGCATGGTGTCTCAAACCTATGTTCTTAGTACTTGGAAGGAAATTGAAGGAAGGATAATCAGAAGTTCAAGGCCACCTTCACCTTGCTTTTTCACTTTGAGTCAGGGTCTTGCTATGTAGCCTTTCTGCCTTGGAACTTGGTATATAGACCCAGCTAGCCTTGAATTCACAGAGATCTGGCTGACTCTGCCTCCTAAATTCTAGAATTAAAGCTATGGCCATTACACCTGACTAGACCATCTTTGTCTACATAGTGCGTTGAAGAACACCCTGGGATACATGAGACTATGTAATATTAAGTTTGTGTCCCAGACTAGCCCCAGGATCTGGACCAGCAGTTCCAAAGTCTCAAAGAAATACACAGAAGGCTTATATTAATTTTTTACTGATTGACCTATAACACAGACATTTTGCTAGCTAGCTCTGTCTCTTAAACTAACCCATTATCCTTATCTTGTTTAGCCATGAGGCTTGATATCTTTTCTTAGAGCATCATGGTTGTTTTCTTTCCTCTGGGTCTGCTGGTGTCTCTGCCATAGTGTCTCTGTGGCATCTCTCCTGGCTTCTCTGCTCTGCTCTTCCTGTTCCCATAGTAGCCCTACCCACAATTCCTGTTTGCTTTCTGACCAGTCAGCTTTTTATTAAACCAGTAGGAGGAACAAACATTAGCAAGACTATCTGAAAACAACAATAATAAACAAGCAATGAATGAATGAAAATGATGCAGAATGTGGTGGCATTTGCCTATAATCTCAAAACACAGCAGATCAAAAACAAGGAGGATTTCTGTGAGTTTTAGACCAGCCTGGGCTACATGAGATTCTTCCTCAAAAAAAAAAAAAAAAAGAAGGGGAGAAGGAGAAAAAGGAAGAAAAAAATGAAGGAGGAGGAGGAGGAGAAGAAAAAGAAGAAGCATGGAAACTCTAAAAGAGAGTAGATTGGTGATGAAGAACAGGTTGGGGGAAAGGTAGGTATGGGAGGTATTGATCACAGGCTATAAGAGAGTTATGGTGCATTGCTGTGATCATGATCTCTTGGGAACATCTGAGAACAGATTTCAACTGCCACAAAACAAAAGCCCAGTTAGTCTAAAATGTAGTGAAACAATTTAGTAATCCACTAAACTGATAAACAATCCTAGGAACCTTCTGGGAAGCAAACTTCCTGGAACACTGTATATGCTGTAAACAAACCACTATGAAAAGGGAAGAATCCAGCCAGCCCTGAAGGCCCAGGAGGGGAATCACAGATTCTCCAGAAGTTCAACATCTGCCAGGGCAACTTATTGAATCAAAATCTCAAAGTTAAAATTAAATAACTAGAATTTGAGCTAGAACTGAGTGGTTTGGCACTTGTCTTCGGTGTTTGATTGTCCTGGAGAGATGAGAGAAGAAAACTGGAGAAGGGGGAAGGGTGGGGGAGAAGGAGAAGAGTCCAGTACAAGTTGTGTGACCCTCTGATTTGTGATAAGCACTGCACCATGTCACAAAAGTAGGACACTATGAAGTTAAACCTTCTCTCTATGAAGTTGGGATATCACTAATGCCTGGAGAACATTCAGAAGTAGTCTATTAATTGCTCAGAATGATGTAGGTGAGGTTCAGAGTGGGCTCAGCCTGAAGTGGAAACATGTCATAAATGCTGGTGAGGACCATCAACAGTCAAGCTACCTGCCTATACACTAGAGCTTCCCAAGCCCCAGAGTGACCCTTGCTGTGTGTGCACATGGTTAAACCATTTTGAGAGCTTAGAAAAATGCATTCTGACCATAGTTAGGATTGCTGGTTTCTTCCATTCCAGCTCTCCTCTGTCATGCTTTCCCTGCTAAGGGTTGGTTTTTCAGAGTCCAGGTTATGGAGAAATTGAACAGGGCTTCTGAGGCTTAGGGTTTATTTTTTATTTTAAAGACTCATAAGCACTTCATGTATGTTCTAGTTATTGCAAACTGTCCTCATGGAGAAATTGCTTCCTGGAATACCTCTACCTGCTGAAAAGTCACCTAACACTAGAGATTCAAGTGCAAAGTCAGAAGCCCAGTTGCAATGATTCTGAGAGAAGCATCACTGCAGAGCTACCCTTTCCACAGCTCTCTGGGCTTCTCCCATTCCCCCAATCCATGTCCCTTTCACCAACACCTCCCAATATCCTCAGGCCCAGGGTCCTGGGAGGGGGTGCTCCTGGGCTCCTAGTACTGGCTTCATTGGTGAACAGGGTCTGCATATTGGGCAAGATCTCCCAGCTCGTTCCTGGGCTAGGCCATCTACAGATGAAGCTTCTCTATGTCTTCTGGGAGCTTGGCATGTCTGGCTCCTGATGCCCGCTGCTGTGACACCTATCCCAGGAGAATCTGTGGGTCTGTCCAGGGAATGTAGGTATCTACATGGATCATAAACACAGGGAAGTCATCTTTTATGCCCCTTTCACTGAGTAGCTCTTCCCATTATTCAGATTTCTTGTCCTGATTTCCAGAACACCCTGACCCTTATAGCTGTCCCCTGCATCTTCTTCTGACCTTCCTTTGCCTCTGATTCATAGCACTGGAATGGTAGTAAGGTTAAAGTTGGGCCTGGGTTACACCTGATACAGGCCCAAAGTTTCTTCTCCTCCAAATGCCTGAGCCTAGAAGAAATGTATGAGCTCTCCAAAGTCTAAACACATGCTGATTCACCAGCCAATTAGAGGCAGCTAAACTGTATGAACAGACCATAAGAGAAGTCACCAGCAGAAAGTGTCCACCTACACCTTGTTGAGAAAGAGGAGCAAGGGGTTGCCCTGAACACACTGGCTGCCCTTTCTTCTCTGTTTAAACACCATTCATCATTGTAAAATCATACAAAATCAAATTGATTCCAGGAGAGGTGAGAACCAAAGTGACATTTCAATTACTACGCCTTGAAAAGTCCATGAAGCAAAAATGCCTCCCATCTGCAAGCCCTTTGCCCAGAGACAGTTACTGAAATACTAGAGGCATTTGCTAATGGGAGATAAGAAGCCACAAGCTGGGGCTGGAGAGATGGCTCAGTGGTTAAGAGCACCGGCTGCTCTTCCAGAGGACCAGGGTTCGATTCCCAGCACCCACATGGCAGCTAACAGCTGTCTGTAGTTCCAGTTCCAGGCAAACACCAAGGCAAATAAATAATAAATAAATAAATAAAGTTTTAAAAAAAAAAAAGAAGCCACAAGTTTTTCACTTCCCTAAACGAGTTGGTTTGATCCATTTGCACCAGATGTTCTTGGTCACATGTGGGTGTGAGGTATGTCAGGATATATGCTTGTCCCTGATTGGACCTGATGAGAAATGCAATGAGCTATGGGTTTTCCTTCTTAAGCCCTTGTCTTACTTAATTCTGGGCCAATTCCCAAGAACCAGGTTATGGACCTGGCCAGAGCCCATCTACCTGGCCAGTGTTTAATTAAAGCTTGCTTCAAATGTGGCTTTAAACTGTGGTAATGATTTTATTCTTGATCAGTGGGATTAACAGAAAGGCAGGCAATCTCTGAGTTCTTGGCCACCCTAGTCTACACCTGAACCACAGGACAGTCAGACCTAGGTAGTGAGACACTGACTCGATTAATTTAAACTAAATTAAACAAAATGAGGGCTGCCTCATGAATGAGACAAGAATGAACCTATTTAGGTGACTGGCAGCTTATACACCAGAGGATGTTTATTATGAGTGACTTCATTGGGCCTGTAGATGTCTATAGTTCCCGTTTCTCAAACAGACTGAGAGAGGAGCCCACAAATTGGAGAACAGACTGGCCAGCAACGTGAGATCCCCATCTCAGAGAACAAACTTAAGAAAATTTTACTTTAAAATGTTTGGGTCATGTCAGCAACGGTGCCGGGACTGTCTCTCTGGGTCTATGCATTTTTGTGCACATGCGGTAAACAAATGATGAGCTGTTGCTGTTACTAAGAAACAAGAATTTTTTAACCTAAAAAAATGGAGTTTTTTTCTTCTGAACATGACATAGAAGAAGAGAAATAGACAATAACTCAGATTTTGAATAGAAAATTAATATTATCGGGGGCTGGAGAGATGGCTCAGCGGTTAAGAGCACCGTCTGCTCTTCCAGAGGACCCGGCTTCAATTCCCAGCACCCACATGGCAGCTAACAACTGTCTGTAGTTCCAGTTCCAGGCAAACACCAAGGCAAATAAATAAATAAATAAATAAAGTTTTTCTTTTAAAAAAGGAAATTAATATTATCTCATGCTGCATTTTTCCTTAAAATAACACAACATTTCTTTAATTTTTCATCCACAAAGAAATTTTAAAAAATCTGAATCCCTTCAGACCTAGGTCTGCCAGAGTCACATTAACAACACCTTGGGAACACAATCTGAAAACACTGGGTTGAGAAATTCAAAGCAGAGAGAACTTGTTTTCTTCTTTAAAAAAGAAAAAATTAGCTGGACATAGCAACACTCCATTTTAACCTTTAATCCTAGCACTGTGTTGGCAGAGGCAAGTGTATCTCTGTGAGTTCAAGGCCAGGCTGGTTTATAGAATCAGATCCAGGTCAGCAGAGGCTTTAGAGTGAGGTCCTTGAGTAAAGAAAAAACAAACAAATAAACAAAACTTTCTGAGGGAAATAATATAAACTAAAACAGACTAAAGGAGACACAGGCTAAATGCAATAACAGACTAGTTTGGCATCTGTCTTGAACAAATGCTAACTGAGTTTTAAAAGTGTAAGAGAGAACAGGCAAACACCATCTGTATGTTCTTGTCAAAGAGTCATGCATATTTTAGTATAATGATTATAATTAAAACAATTATTGTTATTTTAATTGTGGGGAGTGTGTATTGTACATGCGAAGGACACTGATTCCACTGTAGCTGGAGTTACATGTGGATATACTGACATGGAAGGGGTAGGGGAGGGGGTGGCTGGGACATCCCATCATCTGTAAGAACAGTGCATGCTCTTAACCACTGAGCCACCACTTTGGCCATAGTTGTGGTTTTAAGGTTATTTTTAAAACTGTTTTTCATCACAAACCCTATGAAGGAGGCCTGTCAGGTTCTGAGTGTTTTGAGATTAAGGAGGAAAAGATTAAAGGTGTGCACTACTACACCCATCTTCAGAATTTCCCTAATATTAAACTGTTTATCCAGGGGTGTGCAAGGGAATTAAGATGAAGGGTGCTACCTGTCCAAATGCTGCCTTTGGAGATGTTGCCTTGTAGCTACCTGTCTCTTGCATATACGTTTGCAGCCAAAACAGAAAGTTTCCCTTTAGGTCACACACACCAATATGAGCTCTCCTACAAATGAATGACACAAACAGCACTCTTTTAAATGAGATAGAATGGAGCAGGGCATAGTGGCACATACCTTTAGTCCCAGGACTCTGCAGACAGAGACAGAGTGATCCTTGTAAATTCAAGACCTTCCTGGACACATACTGTGTTGTAGGATATTTGATCATACTGTGTATCTCTACACTTGAGATTTTACTCTTTTCTATCATTTTTTTCTCTCCTCATTTCTTTCCTTGGTCAGGATCTTTGACCCCCACTTCCCTTTTCTTTCTCCCTTCCTATAACCAGCTTCCCAAGCAGACAACTAGGCTTCGTCTCTGGTAGCAGCCTGGCTGCTCCATCATGGTGGGCCAACAGAATAACAGCAAGATGCAGGAGGACATGACCTGCCCTGTTTGTATGGACTTTCTTCAGAATCCCATCACCATTGACTGTGGGCATGATTTCTGCCTGCAATACATCAGTCAGGTTTGGAAGCTTCTGCTTGCTTTCTTGAATGCCCACTCTGCCATGCTTTAGTTAGAAGAAACACACTTAGGTCCAACTGCCTGTTTGATGAGAGCAGAAGAAAAAGAGCTGAGGTGTCTGAAGATGGAGAAAGACTATGTTTCCTCTGTGAGCAGGATGGGGGTTCCTTTGTGCAGTGTGTTGTGACTCCAAGGACCATAAATTTCACAATGCCAGCTTGATGAAAGAGGTGGCTCAAAACTACCATGGTAGGCTCCTGGACCCTTCTCTGTCCACACCCCAGCAGAGTAGAGTTTCCTGTGGATAAGAGCTACTTACTGCCTCAGTTGGTTGACAGCCATTGTTCTACTCTTTGAAACTGAGTTAGCAGTTTGTAACAGGCCCAGCGAGCTTCAGGAGCTGAGTTCTGGGAAATCAGAAATCAAGACAAAAAGGAAAATTATCAGAATAGGAATTTTGACTCAGACTTCTGAGTTTACTTATGAGCTTTGAGGAATCCATTTTACTTTCCCACATAGCCACTAAAAGCTTACTGAGAATGAAAAGCAGAGCCTGGGTCACCTAGACAAGCCAATATTGTACAACTGAGCTATATTCATAGGCTGCGTCTTAACCATGCCTTTCGGTGGGACAGATGAAATCTAACCCTTGAAGACCTTGGTGGGATAGATGAGGGCAAATCTTTCCTTTAAAACACCAAATCATTCCTAGTCATCATTAACTTCATTGTAATTATAACTATTTTTGAGACAGGGTTTCACTATATAGATCAGGCTAGCCCAGTAAATGCTGAGATTAAAGTCATGAGTTACCATGCCAAGCCATTAATATATTTTTCTTTTTAAAATATTTATGCATTTATGTATTTGGTTCACACAGGGTTTCTCTGTGTAACAGCCCTAGCTATCTTGGAACTCGCCTGATAGGCCAGATCCTTCTGTGTCTGTCTTCCAAGTGCTGGGATTAAAGTCATGTGCCACTACACCTGGCCATATTTATTGTTATTTTGTGTGTATAAAGTATTTTACTTGCTTACATATCTGTGTGCCACATACATACAGTTCCCACAGAGTCCAGAAGAGGGAGTTGTATCCACTGAAGCCAAGTTACAGATGATTGTTGAGTTGCCATGTGAGTGACTCATTCTCTGGAAAAGCAGCCAGGGCTTTTCACTATTGAGCCATCTTTCCAGTCCAATATTCTTTTTTAAGATGGGGTCTTTCTACATAGCCCTGGCTCTTCTGAAATTCACTGTGTAGGGCAGGCTGATCTCTAGCTTACAATGATATGCCTCTGCCTCCCAAGTGCTAGGACTAAAGGTGTTCACACCTTGCCTGGCCAGTCCAGTTTACTTCAGTCACTAAAGTTTCTAACCTTCCCAGCACCTCCTAGGCATGAGGAAGAAGACAGGGGTCTGGGAGAAGCTGAGAAATAACTATTACTAATGCTATCCACACTCTGGGAGAATTTTTCTGACTCCCCTAGAGATGGTGCCTGGTCAAAGCCCCTTCTCCTCTCCACAGGCACAGATCCAGTCTCAGATTGAATTCTTGGTGTAGAAGGAGAAGGAAATACTGCAAATGATATCAAAAGGTAAACAGATGACCTGGATCTTTAGGGTAAGAAATACTCCATCTCTTGCTCCTAGGAAGTAAAAGAATCTCTGCCCAAGTGTCTGTAATTCCCCATTGCAGTGAGCAGGACAAACCTCTGCTGACATAGTGGCCAAGATGCCCCAAGTGGGCCAAGAGGAGTAGGTTAGGTAGGGTTCATCTGAGCTCCTGTGTTGCATGGTCCTGCCTCACAGGTCTGTGATCAGAGCAGGAATA
Source organism: Sigmodon hispidus (assembly GCA_004025045.1). Lineage (NCBI taxonomy): Eukaryota > Metazoa > Chordata > Mammalia > Rodentia > Cricetidae > Sigmodon > Sigmodon hispidus. The sequence goes on along the minus strand of PVIH01003987.1, from coordinate 97,321 downwards.
CAGCATACTATTCTCCAACTACCTCAGGCAAGTGGGACAAGAGGAGTAGGTTAGGTAGGGTTCATCTGAGCTCCTGTGTTGCATGGTCCTGCCTCACAGGTCTGTGATTAGAGCAGGAATACAGCATACTATTCTCCAACTACCTCAGGAGATATAAGGAAAGCACACTCTGGTTTTAGAATCTAAAGTAGCATAAATCATATATAAGGAGCAAGGATTCTTCCAGCTGAGCTGTTTCTAGTCTTGTTTCACTTTTTAAAGATTATTTTATGTGTATGAGTGTTTTGTCTGATGTATGTATGTATATGTATCATGTATTTGCCTACAGATGGTTATGGGCTACCATGTAGAAGCTGGGAACTTGACCTTACTCAGTTGTAAGAGCAGCAAGTGCTCTTAACCACTAAGTCATCTCTCCAGTCTTAAATTTTTTTTTTTTATGTGTGTGTGTGTATTGGTGGCCCATCTACCTGTCACACGAATAAAACCAGGGATAGAGTTTTTAAGCTGGTTTAATTCGAAAGCCGGCAATCTTAGAAGATACTGATGTAACATCCTAAAGATCTCATCTTAGGGAGAACAAACAAGTCATTCATTTTAAATAACTTGACCCTCTAGTCAGGAGGTGTCTGTTGCTGCCTCGAAACACCAGGACCAAAGAGCAAGCTGAGGAGGGAAGGGTTTATCTGACTTACATGTCTGGATCATAGTCCATCACTGAAGGAAGTCAAGACAGAAACTCAAGCGAGTCTGGAACCTGGAGGCCAAAGCTGATGCAGAGGCCATGGCGGGGAGCTGCTTACTGGCTTGCTTCTCTTGGTTTGCTCAGCCTGCTTTCTTCTAGAACCCAAGACCACCAGCTCAGAGATAGCACTACCCACCATGAGCTGGGCCCTCCCACACTGATCATAGCTGCAACACATGAAAGCGTTTCCTCAGCTGAGGCTCCTTCCTCTCCGTGTCTCTAGCTTGTGTCACGATAACACACAAAATCAACCAGTACAGGTGGTCTCTCTGCTTCTGAAACTTGGGGGTGTGGTGTTTTTCTCCTTGTAGTCTCTCTTCTAGCAAGATGACAGAAGGATTTACCAAACACCAAGACCCTAAGTCTTTCATTCCTCCAGAGCCAGTCCTTTGGATGACCTCTGCACTGAAGATGTACTCAGAACAAAGAAATCCTTAGCACTGTGCTTCCTACAGAATGAAGGAGTGTCTTGTAATTCGTATCAGGCAATGCCACTATCATTAAATCTGTTGTTTCTAGCCTAGCTAGACAGGTCCAAAATTGGAGGCTGATCTCAAACTCTTAGTATTTCTACATCTACCTCCCAAGGGCTGGGATTACACATGTGTGCACCACTGCACACGACCAGAATGTAAGTTTTAGACACTGGAGTTGTTGATGATAGGATGATAAAACATCATTTATCCTGAATCTGAGAACAGAGGGAATGAATGCTTGGAAGTAAGATTCTCTTCCCCTGTTCTTTCCTGCAAGTGTGACCTGCTGCTATTTAGTATAAGTTTTATTGATTTATTTTTATGTATGAATATATGTCTAGGTATATCATAATGTCTGGATAACAGTGAAGGGAATTTGGAAGACACTGGATTCTCAGGAACTGGTGTTACAGGCTGTGATTTAGCTGAACTGAGTACTAGTGTCCCAACTGTGTCCAGTACAAGAACAGCAAGTGCTCTTAACCGCTGAGTCATCTCTGAAGCTCCTCAACATAAGCTTTATACAATGAAAGAGCAAACAGGGCTCTTTGAGGACAAAGCTGAGCTCTGTATGTCTTTTCTTTCTCTTCAGATCTGAGTGCATTTAGAGAAACTGATGAGGAATTCAAAAGCCTCAGACAGAGCCTGGAGGAGGAAGAGAGATTCCTCCTGTCATGGCTGGACTGGCTGGAGCAGGAAGGAGCCAAATAGATGAAACAATATGTCACTATCACAGAGGGGCAGCTGACTTCTTCCCTCAGGAAGCTCAGAGAGTCCCTGAAAGCTAAGCTGCAAACCAGGCAACTCAAAGCTTCTAGAGGTAAGTCTCTTCAGAGCAGAACAGTGCATGATTAGGGCTAGGGTAACCCTAACCCTAACTACTTACCATGGTGTCAAACCAGAGTGTGAATTACCTGGAAGGATGCCTGGAATGTCTAGATGAATGTCTAGCCCAATGCCCTCCAACTGAAAGTCTCTCACTGTGGTACACATCGATAATTCCAGCAGTCAAAACAAAAATACTGAGGCAGGAAAATGTCTGCTGGTTTGAACTCAGTCTGAACTAAAGAAACACAAACAGCTGGCATGGTGGCTCCTACTTTTAATCCTAGCACTCAGAAAATAGGAGGGTCACCTAGAGTTGGAGGCTACCCTGGGCTACAGCAGAAAGCACCTGACTCTAGAAACTTTACAAAAATATAGTGAGGCACATGTACAATTTAGAATTTTGACCTGGACCAACAGATCATTCTTCAGTGACAGGTTCTTGAGAAGGAGAATCAGGATATGAGAAATAATAGACAGGAAAGCTGGAGTCAAGATGTCTTACACAGGCTATGTTTTATGCTCAGCAAGTTTATTAAGAATTACAGCATCTCACATACAGTTTGTAGGGGAAAACAGGACAGTCAGCAGAAAGCTATCAACAATAGAATGATGTCAGCAGGAAGCTAATTATGCAATGTTGCCCAAAAGGAACACAGGATAACCCAAGAGACATAGCATGGTGAACTGTGACTCAGTCATAGCCCCTTAAGGGAGAAGATCTGTGTTTCCAGGTTCTGAAATCAAAGCTCCCTCCCCCCACCCAACTCTGAAACCTTGGCCCCAGGCTATTATTGGCCTAGCCAACCATGTTCTTGGTTTTAGACAAGGAATTATGTTCTTCATACATCAGGGCCTCAGGAAAAAGCTCCTCCAAAGCCTGGCACCGAACAGAACTTCACTGTCTTGTTTTGGTCCCTGGTTCCATCTCAGAGGCAAAATTCATCTTCAGAATGCTACTTTTTCTTCTTTCTTCATTCAGTTCCTCTTGAGATTTAAGCACTGAGCTGTCTACTGGCAAGTCAGGTGCTTTTGGAGCAGCCTTCTCATGTGGGAGTATGGTTGGAGAGAGGGAGAGAGAGAGAGAGAGAGAGAGAGAGAGAGAGAGAGAGAGAGAGAGAGAGAGAGAATGGATTAAATAAATAGATCAAAACAAAAACCCTCATTTATCTCATAGCTAAAATCTTTATCTGCATTGCAGAGGGTATGGACAGAATTCAGGGCTTCTATCTGTGCATGGGGAGCTAGCTGCTGGAGACTTTTCATTCTATCATTTCCCTTCTATGGAAAGTTTACTTTTCTAAATCCCAGTATTATGAGCCTGCAGGGATCTCCTTTCACCAGTCTCACCAAAAAAAAAAAAAAAAAAAAAAAAAAGGTCAGTTTTCTGCACTTCCCAGTGAGTGGGAGATGGTCTTCCCATGGATCCATTGATCAATGTTGTTCATGGTGCCTGGTGCTCAGTTTTAGCTTGTAACTTCTGCTTATCAAAACCAAAATTTGTTTTCTCTCTCCATTTCTTAGGATGCCCGTTAGAGAAAAATCATCCTGAGTCACCTACCCCAGGTAGAAGTCCTGCCTAGCTAGCATGCTGGTCTTCCTGCAGAGAAGCGAGGGGATCTCCAGGTCTGCAGATCAACATGCTCTGTCCATCCATATACTGGCACGACAGAGGAAATGGGAAACCACACTGAAGTGTTAAGTCTGCTTAACACTTGGAACACTCTCACCCAGAATTGATTATTCTCAGTTCCCATTCCACCTAAAATGGACAGGAACAGGAATAGAGCCCAAAGAGGGACTAGAGGCCTAAGTGAGGAGAACCTGGAATAAGGGCTGCATAATCTTGTAGGATCAGGTGACAGAGATGGGAGACAGGGAATGGGGGCAGGTACTCAAATCCTCTGCTTCAAAAACATGATCTTCCCCCAGAAAGTGCCAGAGCTGAGTAATGACTGATGATGGATCCCACTCACCACTGAGCTCTCCTTTCTTCTTTCCTTCCCCCTCAAATGGTGGGGAACCAACTACGCTGAGGAGGATAAATGCTACCTACTGCATGCCCTATTTGAGGACTTCTTCTGCAGGTGTACCCACTCCTTTGGCACTGCTCTAGGACAGAAGGGAAGCTTCTCATGAGGAGACTATCGAGAGGTAGACAACCCAGACTCTGATGACCAGTATGTGACAGCTGGTGAGCACAGATCAGGGTAAAGACCAGGGAGGAACTCTTTATTATTTCTTTTTTTTAAGTTCTAAAAAATGACACTTACTGACTTTAAGATTATTTGTGTGTGTGTTATGTGAAGAGAGTAAACTTAGCTCAAGAAATGCCATTTTGTATTCTAGTAGTCATAGAGATAAAATAGAGTTCAGTTCCACATTCCTGGCAGGGGCTTGCCCAATTCTAGGAGAGAATGGGCTGCACACCTAGATGATCCAGGTGGGGTCCAGGTCTAAAAGGAGTCTTCCATTTTAGAGAACTATGCTAAACTAAAGCAGACAGAACCCTGAGAAAGATTCTCTCACCCAGTTCCCAGAGACCATAGCTAGAAACTGCTGTTTACAGAGGGGCAGCATGACCTAAGTTCCAACTGCAGAATCCATAGCACCCTGGCCCTGCTATCTGACCACCAAATGCTCTAGTCAAAATACACCACCATCATTCCTGCGCCAGCTGCACATTCCAGGGTTGATGGTGGGCTTCCCCCATCTATAGGAGACGTTCCAGGGCACAGAACCAGGACAGCTTGACCATACCCCAAGGATGAGCTATGAGACCCTGCACAAAACTAGCCCAAACATGACAGGAAGAAATAATAATAAAAATGATTTTCACCTTGGTACTAACCAATCAAAAGCCTGACACATTGTTACCGGGTACCCCCACCCTAGTCTGGAAAGCCCCTAGCACGAGCCAATTAGCTAATGACTCGTACCATTATCCTCACCTGAACCCAATGCACAGCCTCGGGCTATAAAAGGAGCCGCCCCCACCCTGTGGCCCTAATCAACCCTCCTGCATGATTTCGGTATAAGGGACATCTGGAGTGGTTCACGAGCTAGCTTGTCTCTATCAATAATTGCTTGTCTCTAGCAATAAGCAAAACCTTGCTTTTGCATTCTGCTACCTCCTTGTCTCTGGTGGTCTCTCCAGGATCGTGACTTTGGGCATAACATTATGCAGGAGCCAGCTCTTTCCTATCCCCAGGGTTCCTGGAGAATTTAACTCTGGTGATCAGGCTTGTTTTTTTTTTTATTCTTATTTTTTTTTTAACCTGCTGAGCTGCCATACCACCCTCTACCCATTTTTTTTGTTTGTTCTAGATAGGATTAGACTTTATAGTTCTACCCAGAACTTACTATGTAAACCAGGCTAGTCTTGAACCCAAAGAGATCTGCCTGCTTCTCTAGTGCTGGGATTGGAGTGTGAGCCATTATGGCCCCCCACCTTTGAGACAGGGTCTCATGTAACCCATGCTGGTCTTGAAATTCCTAAAGGAAGAAGTAAGACATGTATAGATCATGCCCCTAGCCTACACCAATGACCCTGACCACTCACTCTAATACATATTCCCACATCCTCCAGTTTTCCTCTACCCCACCCCATCCAAGGAGAACTACCATTGCAGCAAAGGCTGAGATGGAAGAACAAATGAGGAGCTGGAATGAGCCCCCTTTCTAAATCTTAGCAGAACTAGAAGCACCGCTGCCCAAGCCTTTGTAAGGAATAGATGGAAAACCTCTTGTTCAATGTCTGAGCCATAATACAAGGATGGGGCAGGGTAGCAGGTTCTGAATACCCCTCTGTGTATTCCACTTCTCCTCATCATTCTTATGTTTGAGAGATTCCATTTTAGAAAATTAGGCCAAGCCTTGACTTCTAGTATCCTCAATCCTTGTAGTGTGCTACTGATCAAGGGCAGTGGGTGACAAAGGCATCTTCACCCCACTACCACCAGGGGGAGCTGTCATCTACTTGCAGAACAGCGAGTGTGGGGGAGTAATTTTAAGGTAATGGGTAGAGCGTGGTGGCCCACAACTATAGTCCCAGCACTTGAGTGGTGTAACAGGAGGGCAAAGAGTTCAAGGTCATCATTAACTGTGTAACAGGTTCCAGACCATTTTGGTCTAATGGGATTAAGACTCAGAACACAAAACTAAGACTAGGGAAGGGACTAGGGAATTTCCTTGGAAGTTGGGTTGTGACTTGGAAGAAAAAAAAAAAGCTCCTGTGCCCCCAGCTACAACACAGAAAGCTCAAAGGCAGGAAACTAGAGGCTTGACGGGGGCTGTCTATGTTCTTTAGATCCCCGCAGTGCCTGCTACTTTGTATGTAGCCCTTGCCTTTCCAGACCTCATCCTTTCTCAGGGCCTAAAGACAGTCCTTCGAGGTAATTCAGCGAAAATCTTAGATCCCCAGTGCTTATGCCCTTTGCTCCTCGTGCTGGGCTCCCCTGGCATCTCCTCTGACCACAGGGTCTGGGTGGCAGAGCTCAGGGAGCCGCGGGAAGGAAATGTGGGCGGGACCCAGGTGGTGGGCGTGGCCTCGGGGAAGGCCCTCGGAAGAGGACCTCTGAAGGTGAAGCCCGTGAATGTGAATGGCTTCTGGTCTCTTCAAATCTCTGGCTCCTTCAGCTGTCAGCCGCTCACTGACAAGACTACCTGGGAGAATCTAAATCAGAGAAAAGTTGGCATCTATGTGGATCATGACTGCGGGGAGGTTTTTCCTACGACGCCACCATCAGCTAACACATCTACACCTTTCACTTTTCTTTCACTGGGTGAGGCTTCCCTTTTTTCAGCTCTTTGCTCCAAATATCCAGATCACTCTGGGTCCATAGAGTTGATCCCTTGGCATTTCCTCCATCTTTTCTTCATGATGGGATGTGCTGTAAGTGATGAAGCTAGATCCTAGGATTGAGCCAACAGAGGCCTGATGTTCCTTTCTCTTTCCTTAAAGGCGAGAAGGAAATTTAATGCCCAAATACCCTAAAGGCTGAACACAAGGTGATTGTTCCTCTCCCTCCTCCCCTCCTCCTCCTCCCCTCCTCCCCCTTCTTTTTTCAGGGTCCCTGTATTATATTATGTACTTCTGGATGTCTTGGTCCTCATAGTGTAGATCAGGCTGGCCTTGAACTCATAGAGATCCACCTGCATCTGCCTCTTGAAGGCTGGGATTAAAGGCATGTGAGATTAGGTTCACTGCCTACCCCCTACCCCTTTTTAAAACAGGGGCTCTCTAAGTCGGTGGTTGGAAACCAACCTACTTTTGGAAGCTGAATGACCCTTTCACAAGGGTCACATATAAGATATCCTGCATATCAGATATTTACATTACCATTCATAACAGTAGCAAAATTACAGTTATGAAAGAACAATGAAATTAAGTTTATGGCTGGGGGTCACCACAGCATGAGGACTATATTAAAGTTTAGAAAGTACTGGGAAGGTTAAGAACCACTACAAGTAGTCCTGGCTGTCCTGGAGCTTGCTATGCAGACCAGGATGGCCTCAAACTTACAGAGACCCTCCTTCCTCTGTCTCCCAGTGCTCAGATGAAAGTTGTATACTGCCATACCCAGCCTTAAACACAAGCTTCTTGACTACAGTGCTTTGGACATGACTGGAAGCAGTCATACTTCAGCAGGCCATGAGTGAAGACAACATGTACACCACTGGAAAGCATCTAGCTGAATTCTCTTGAGAGCAGCCCAGCTGCCCCCCTTTTATTCCAGCCCTTTTTCCCTCCTGACTCTGAACATGTGGTATTGAGCAGTCTGAATCTCATTCTTTCCTGAGATCTGAAAACCTTCAAAACTGTGTTACAAAGTCAACCAGACCAATGCCAAAGCTAGTTTGCAGATGAGCAAGGTTTACAATCGGGGATGCCCAACCTCTTAACACCGAAAAATCACTGTTATCATCTACAATGTTCACTCTGGAGAACCTCAAAACTGAGTTTAAAATCTCCCTTATTCAAATCTCAGATTGTTCTTAGTAAGTTTATAATTTTTTGTTGTTGAGTGTAGGCCTTTGGCTTTCAGTTGAACACACCTGAGAGGCAACTTCCAAAGACAATTTTAAAAGTCAGGCAAGGAGCCATGGAGACAGCCCAGCATATACATTTTACACAAGAAGGGCAATGTACATAGCCATTTATTTATGGCTCTTGTAGCTTAGGCTGGCCTTGAGGTGAGTGACTGACTGTAGCCCATCATCCTGGATGTCTAGGATTACAGATGTGCAGTACCATGCTTAGTTGATGAATTGTTAGGAATCCAAACCCAGATTTTGTGCATACTACAAAGCACTCTACCAACAGAGCTACAGGTTTCCCCAATCTTCTCTTAAGTAGATAGAAAGATAATTCAAAACCTAATAAGTTACCTATAAGGAATATTAAACTAGATGGAAGGGATGAAAATTTTTTTTCTAGCTGTGTCTTCTTTGGTATTTTAAACTTTGATTTCACATAGATATTTTTAAGTTTTTATTTATTTTATTTTAATTGTTTAATGTCTGTATGTCAGGGTATGTGCACATGAGTACAGATTCTTACACAGACCAGGAGCATTGACTCTCCTGCAGTTACAGGTGATTGTGAGGCCCAAAGTGAGTGCTGGGATCTGAATCCAGGTCTTCTAGAAGAGCAGCTTCCACTCTTAAAACTGCTAATCCATCTTTCCAGCTCTGATTTAATGTAAACATTGTACAACATTAAAACAAATTAAATTAGAAAATAAATGAGACAAATCCTAACTCCAACCCCCTAATCCTAATTTTTTAAGATATATTTTTAAATATTTGTGTTTGAGAGATGTCCTAGTCATTATTCTATTGCTGTAACACCATGACCAAAGCAAGTCTTATAAAAATAAAGCATTTAATTGGAGGCTTGCTTACTGCTTTAGAAGGCTAATCCAGGATCATCATGGAGGAATGAAGACAGGCACGGCACTGGAGCAGAAGCTAAGAACTCTATTTCCTGATCTGCAGGAGGCAGGCACAGAGCTAGACTATGCCTGGGCAGGCTTTTGAAAGCTTAAAGCCCACTGAACACACTGCCTCAAACAGGTCACACCAACCAGTCCTCCCAAGCAGTTCCACTCCTTGGTGATCAAGCATTCAAATATATGAGTTTATGGAGATCATTCTCATTCAAACTGCCATCAGTGTTATATACGTGCATGTATATATCAGGCCGCCATCAGTGTTGTATACATGTATGTATATATCAGGCCGCCATCAGTGTTATATATGTGTACGTATATATCAGGCCGCCATCAGTGTTGTATACATGTATATATATACCATGTGCCAGAGGAGACAAGAAGAGGCATTGGAGTTAGAGTTAAAAGGCAGTTATGCATAGAGAAATTTTAGAAATTTTCCAGAGAGAGAGAGAGAGAGAGAGAGAGAGAGAGAGAGAGAGAGAGAGAGAGAGTCAGTGTCCACAGTCAATATTTGGAATTGAATTTGAACAAGAACCCAGATATCTTTTCAGAAGTGCCGACACTTGACTATCGTCAAAGCTTGACTTTCCTTTGGAGTGCATTAGACTAATTGGTTCATTTTCAAATGCAAACCCGCCTGTCTTCTCCCTTCTCCTGCTAGAACCCAATGACTACCCCAGGGCATGTGCATTTGCCCCTCAACTCTCACAATCACCCCAAAAAGCCTGCATTATTTCCAGCATTGTGGTGCAGGCCTGAAAGTTGAATTTTAAAACTGCCCTCTTTTCTGGGTGACCCCCCCCCCCAAAAAAAAGAGTAAAATGGATTTAGAAAAACTAACTCTGGTCCCTTTGTTTACAGGTTTATTTTTATCTGTTTTTCTTGTTTGGTTTAGTAGTATTTAGGATTAAACCCAGGACCTCATGCCTACTAGGCATGATTCTACCACTGATCTACAACCCCATGCAAATAAAGGGGACTGAGGAGGGACCCCAAAATCACAGGACCCAAGGCTTCCTCTGTCCCTTCCGGCAGGCTTTGAGAGGCGGGCTAATGGGCGGCCCCAGGCTCTCACCAGCGGCTTGGGTTGGTGGCTGGGCTGGGCTGGGGTGTAGCCGGCCGACCTCACGCGGCTGCCGGGCGCGTGTCTGCGCGGAGGCTCGGCCTGTAACCTCCAGAGCTGAGCGCGGATTTTCGCAGGCTTAGTCACCCGGGCCAGCTCCTCTGTCCAGTTCCGCAAGTTGTCTGCAAGGCGCGGCGGTTACATAAGCAGCCGTGGCTTCCCTGCGGGAAGGACAATCTTGGGCTGGGGACACGTAGGCCCAAACTGGCAAACAACTCTTCCTGACTCTCAGCATCGCCCTCTGGACAGTCTAGATTCCCAGGCAGCTACTCAGGGTCCCGGTTGTGAACTCAGCCTCCTTGCTGGCAGCAGGGACTCACCTGGCCAGTTTTCTCTGTGCTCTGCTTCTTACCCTCCTGATCCCAGGAATGGCACGGTTAACATTTATGACAATGAAATTAACCACCAATTCTTCTCTGCTACTAATGACCAACGTCTTCGAAATCCCTCAATTATCCTGGGTCAGAAAACCCTCCCCAGGAAGGAAGCCTTACTCCTCTGGGAATAAACTGTGCAGCCCTTGAGCCAAACCCCTCACAGTGCAGGACCTGGAGAGACTGTTAAGGACTGGAAGACAGAGACAGCTTCTCCTTTTCACTCCCCACCTTTCTTGGGCAGTGGAGGATCTGGGCCAGAGAGAATGCCAGGACACCTTATGACAAGTTTTAAATAGTCTTTCAAGCAGGACCAGGATAAAGACCTCCCTGTATTGGTTCCTCTTTTTGTTTGTTCATTGTTGTTGGTTTTTTTTTTTTTTTTTACATTTTTATTATATTTGTAGATTTGTATATATGTGTGCCACACAGCACATGTGCAAGTCAGAGGACAACTTGTGGCTGGTGGTTCTTTCTTCTATCATGTGGGTCCAGCAGATCAGATTTAGGATGTCAGGCTTGGTGGCCATTACCCATTAAGCCATCTTGACAGCACAGCTGTTTTTGAGGTAGGGTCTTTAGCTCTGGCTAGCCTCCAGTCAACTATGTACGTGAGGAAGACTTTGAAGTTCTGATCCTCCTGTCTTGGTCTCCTGGGTGTTGGGATCACAGACCTGCAACCCATGCCCTGTTTGTGCAGTGCTGGGGAATCAGCAGGACGTTACACATGCTAGGCCAACACTACCAACTGAGCTACATCCTGGCTCTGTATTATTTACTGTTATTATAGCTGTGACCAAAATATCTGTCAGAAACAACCTCATAAGGGAAAAGCTTATTTGGCTCAGGGCTTCCGAAGTGTCTGCTCATCATGGCAGTGAGATAGAGCAACTCACATCATGGCAGGCCAGGAAGCAGAGGAAGCAGACTACTGGCTGTTGGGTTCACTGGTTCGAAGCTACCTTCTTATGCAGTCCTGAACCCCCAGGCCACTGGAGGGTGCCACTCACATTTGACATAGGTCAATCCCATCTCAGTAAATTTTCTCTGGCAAATGTCCTCACAGGTACACACATGGGTGTCTCTCAGTAATCTCCCAGCTGACTCTAAATTCAATCAAGCTGAGAATGAAGGTGAACCTTGATACCTATCTGGGTAGAAAGGAGACCATGAAGAGTGTCTCAGACATTTATCATGGTTCTGGCTAGAAATTCAAGTGGGAAAACAAGTATTTATAAAGGGCTCACCAAATCTAAATCCTGCTCCTCTGCATGGTTTACTGTTTCCAGAGCTTAGCAGTTTAGAAAATATACAGTGACAGCTGTGGAACAATCTTTGTATGCTGTAAATATGTATTGCTCTCTTTGTTAATAAAAAGCTGATTGGCTGATGGCTGGGCAGAATTTGGGCGTTAGAGAAAATACTGGGAAGAAGGAGGGAGGCGGGAGGTAGAGGAGTCTCGAGCTAGATGGAAAGGAAACAGGACAAACAGGAGAGGTCATATGCAGTGAGCCTCAGGGCAGGACATAGATGAGTGGAAATGGGTTAATTTAATTTGTAAGAGTGAGTTATTAATAAGCCTGATCTATTGGCTCAGCATTTATAATTAATAATAAGTATCTGAGTGGTTATTTGGGAGCAGGTGCAGAAACACAGAGAAGTTCAGTCTATGGTGACACTATTCTGTTCCTGCTCTTACTGCTTCTTGAAGATTTAACTGTCAGTACACTCTTATGTTTTATATATGGCAAATATCCACAAACCCACCAAAAGTATATATGTGAAAGCCATTTTTTTGTCTTTTATTTTTGCATCTACATTTCCCATTTATATATCACTAGCTGCATTGGATAAATTTCCACTCTAATTGATTATCTCTAAAATAAAACAAAGACAAACCGGATTTCAAATGGCATCACATTCATAGGTACCTTAAACTAGATAAACAAAATATTGTGTTTTTCTGGCAGACTCCCAACTATATCTATAGCTCAATGTTGAGAAGGCATAAGATTTTTAGATCAAGAGAAATGGGACAGTCTCTGAAAGGCCCTGAAAGAGATAATTCTCTCTCTCCCTGGAAGTGGGGAAATAGAGTTGTTATCATTACTCATGGTTAATAGAAGAACCAAAGCCAAGACCAGAGAGAAGCCAGACAAAAGGAAATTAAGATATCTTGGAGGCCAAGCAGTGCAGTGCACACCTTTAATCCCAGCACTGAGGAGGCAAAGGCAGGTAGATCTCTGAGTTCCAGGCCAGCCTGGACTACAGAGCAAGCTCCAAGATAGGACTACACAGAGAAGCCCTGTCTGCACACACACACACACACACACACACACACACACACACACACACCACTAGGGATAGAAGATGTATCTCCTACAAGGAGGAGCATCCAGGTTAGGGACCAAAAGAAGTGAGGAGATAATGTTACTTAACTTGAGGGTCATGGTATATGCCCCATCAAACCAGGTTCAGCCTCTCGTCTCCTATAAACCAATGAAAAGAACCAAATTAAGACTGGAAAGCAGAAAAAAGGAGGTAGATTCACTGTGGCTATTTTGGAAAGAGAGTCAGAGATCCAGTCACCTCCTAAGTCCATCCAGCTTCAGAGTCCTGGTATGAGGGTAGAGTTTAATCAGAAAGCAAGATAGCATCCCATTCAGAATGTGGTCCCCTGCCCACCACAGTCCTAGCTCCAAGTCTCCTCTGCACGGTCATCTGACAAGTTGTCTATCTTTTCTCATCTCTTTTGGATGCCCCCAGGACTGTACACTTCCTTTCCTCCAGCAGATTCTGAGGGTCTATTCTTTCAATAGTTTGAAAGCCTAAGAAAGCATGTGTTCCTTTGGAGTATATCCATCTCTGCAGGACAGGCCATTTACAATTGAGGAGGAACCAGTATGGTGGGAATTGAGCAGGCGGGTACCAGGAGTGAGAGAATAAGAGCCTCCCTGCTGTTGAGGAAGCCCCGTGAAAACTGGTATCACCATCAAAAGAGAAGGGCCAAAGCTCTGGGCCTCGTGAAGAACTTGGATGCCCAAAATGCCCACAGACACTTTAAGACCACAGAGTCACCTTGTTCCCCTGCCTAGATCTGTTCTTTATTCCCTGTTTCCTCTTATTTTGTCAGGGGCCTCCCTGTATGGGGGTGACTCAGCCCTACACTACTATCTGTACCCTGAGGAGGTCCTCTCCTAAAGACTGACACGAGCGTGAAGCTGGGATCATGACTTACACCTCAAAGAAGAATTTGATGACAAGCCAGCATGAAGCAAGGTGGGGATTTTATTAAGAAAGAATAATGCTTTAGATTTAAGTGCAGGCCATTAAGAGACACACCTAGCTGTCTGAACAATAGCTGCATATATGGTTTTGTGGCTTTTGAAGTTTCATTGCTCAAAGGATATAATTTTCAACCAGGTCCAAAGGTCAAACAAGTTTCAAAATTAAGTTTTAACAATGATCTTGCCTATTTGTTTCTCTTTTACTAGTTTTACATGTTTCTGTAGGTGTGTGGCAGAAAGTTGGGCTGCATGCCCTGTGCGTGTGCAGAGGTCAGGGGACAGTTCTCTCCTTTCATCATGTAGATTTTGAGGATCAGATTCAGGTCATCAGGTACCAAATACCTAGATTCCACTGAACCATTTCAATGACCCCTGTTTTACTTATTTCTCTTTAACAATTCTGTAAATAAAATCATAAGCTGCCTTACGAAGCACAATGTTTAGACCAAGAGGTTTTATTTTTAAGGCTTGTTTTTAATTATGTGTGCGCCTATGTGTCCCTGTGTAGGCACATGATTGTGAGTACAGGTGCCCTCAGAGGCCAAAAAGCATTGTGTCTCATGGAGCTAGTCATAGGAGGCTGAAAAGTGATGTGGGTGCTAGGAACCTAACTCAAGTTCTCTACAAGAGCACAGTTCTGTCTTCCACAGAGCCATCTCTCTAGCCCATTGTTTTCTTCTTTTCTTTGAGACAGGGTCTTATTTATTCCAGGGTGGCCTAGAACTCCTGATTTTCTGTCTATAACTTCCAAGTTCTATGATTACTAATGCATGCCACCACTGTAAGAGTTTCAGTTCTGAGGGAGAAAGGCCTCTCCTATGACAGAGTTACAGCTCTAAAGGGACAATATTCCCCAATGGAGATGACAGCCACCAGGTGAGTGTTCAGCCACCATCTGATCCTCTTGAAGAATACGCAGTACTGTTAACCACTTAACTGTCTCTGCAGGAGTTCTCAACCTGATAGCCTTGCTCCCTTTGTGTCATATATCAGATATTTGTAGCACAATTCATAATAGTACCAAAATTACAGTTATGAAGTCACAAAGAAATAATTTTGTGATGGGGAGGTCACCAGAACATGAGAAACTCTGTTAAAGTGTCAAAGCTTTGGAAGGTTGAGAACCACTGTTCTAGTGGCTGGCCTTACCTAGGAGTTGTCCTTCCTCACTCTCACAGTCTACAGGCCCTGCTCGGTCCACTGTTAGCTTCTACTTCAGGGCTCCACCCACTACCCTCCACCATTGCTGCTGCTTAGGTTGAGCCATTAGGTCCCATGTGGACCCTTCCTCCAAATTCCGTTTTATGAACATTTTCAACAGAGTGAAGAGTTAAAAGGTTTTTGCAATAATTAATGATTTCCAAGACACCTATAACTTAGACTGTGGCATCTGCATTTTCTCACACTCAGCTCTTCCTGCCTGGTCCTTTATCTTAGTCCATCACATAACTTTGTGCATTTTAAATTAAGTTACACAGAGAGCCTGGGGAGATGGCTCACAGGGAAAGTACTTGCTACACAAGCAGGGGGCCTCAGTCTGGATGATTAGCACTATGTGAGATGCTGAGGATAGCCAGCTCAACTAATCCCACTGGAAGGAGGTAGAGGCAGAGAGCCTGGGGACTTGCTGGCCAGCCTGTCTAGTTAGTCAATGAGCTTCAGTTTCAGTGAAGTGAGTGACCTCATTTCAGAAAACACATACAGGGAGAAATTGATGAGAACGCTGCACTTCAACCTCTGACTTCCAGTTACACATATGGCTACAGGCACAGAACTGTGCATACATACATATATATATATATATATATATATACACACACACACACAATAAATATACACACAGTAAATTTTTTTAATTAAAATAGTACTGAAGAGATGGCTCAGCAGTTAGGAGCACTGGCTGCTCTTCCAGAGGATTCCAGTTCAGTTTCTACAACCCATGTCAGGAAGCTCATACTTGCCTGAAACACAACTCCCTGAAATGCCAGCTCCAGGGGATTGAACACCCTCTTTTGGCCCCCTCAGGCATTCTACATGAGTCATATATATTTACACAGACACATACACACAAATAAAAACAAATCTTTAAAAGACTAAAATAAATAAAGCAGGTTACACTGAGGGCAGAAGATCCACCCTTAATGTGGGTGGTTCCATCCTACAGACTGGGGTCCTGGGTTGAATAAAAATAGAGAAAGAAGAAAGCCAGCTGGGCGAAAAGCATTCCCTGTTCTTTGCTTTCCAGTCTGCCAAGATTTGAGGAATCCCTGCTGGACACTAACTCCTACCACTATGAACTCCTCAGGATAAGCCTGTTTCTTGATTTCCTGAGACTTGGCTAATTCAGTTCTCTGCCTGATAATATTGGGATTCTCTGGATTTCGATGACATTGCTTTTCTCTAAAGGGTCTTGTTGGTGTTAGCAAGTGTCTCCAATCTGATCACTCACTTTGCCTATTTCCTATGCTTCTTCACCTTAACGAGACCAAATGGTACCAAATGCCCATTCCCTGCACCAATGTGTAACATCTCCCACTCCTCTTTGTCTGTTTCTGAGAAAAGATTTTATAAAGCTAGGCCCCAGCTTCACTGTGTAGCTGAGGCTAGCCTTGAACACCTGATCTCCCAGCCTCCATTTCCCGAGTGCTGAGATTACAAGTGTGCTTTCTCACACCTGACTTTATGTTTTTTCTTAAGGGCTTGTCATGGGCCTCTAGGATCTTAATTACCTTCTTCCTCAGAGAGCCCTTCCTGGGTCCTGCCTCCTATTCCACAGATCCTTAGATGACCGTTCCAGGAGACCACAGAGCACATCCCAGGCACAGTGACATATGTCCATAAACATCAATGATTTGTTTATATGTCTCTTCTTGACATCCCAACTAAGTGCATTCTGAAAGGTTGGGAATCTTGCTATGTTTACTATTGTCTATGGCACACATTAGTGCTCGGTAAATATCAACTGAGTGGATTCATGACTTCTCTGTCTCCTGTGACACCACCCCCTGCTCAGTACCATCTTCTCCCATGAGAATATGTCTAGCTCTTCTCTGTGCACCCCAGGGAATTAAAACAAAGAAACAAACAAAAACAAATTGGGTATGATTGATGTCCTCAGCCAAAGATTCCCCAAACATGCTTATAATTCAACAGGTTAATTTTATTGTTTTTTGCAGGGACCAAGAATGCAACTCCCTGGAAGTTGGGGGAATTCTTAGTAAGCATGAGAGCTTGTCCTGTAGTTGGGGGTTAGTTAGGTGAGTTTGGTGGTGAGTCTAAGAAAGAGAAGAGAGTTCATTAGATTAATACTGTCATAAAGTGACCAAGACTATAGATCTGAGTATCTCAAGAAATCTTATCTGTACACAGGAAAGACAAAACTTAATTGATTAAAAAAAATAAAAGTGGCAGTCATTTCAAAAATTAGTCAAAATATTATTTTCCTTCTGTCTGAGAGAAGAGGCTTTCAGTATTTTGCATGTGGATCACCAACCATGTGACCATGACTATGAATGTATCATAGTCTCTGAATAACCTTGTTTAAGGCTGGCATTATGTAGGAGAGTTGATGTGTAGGAAGACAGGGCTTAGTGTGATTGCCAGCCAGCTTCTTTGAAAACTTTTTTTTGGTTTTATTTATTTATTTATAGTAGTAGTTGGGGATGTTTGAT
The DNA here is from genome assembly GCA_004025045.1 of Sigmodon hispidus. Classification (NCBI taxonomy): domain Eukaryota; kingdom Metazoa; phylum Chordata; class Mammalia; order Rodentia; family Cricetidae; genus Sigmodon; species Sigmodon hispidus. Next base: position 79,864 of record PVIH01003987.1, on the reverse strand, counting down.
GATGTGCATGTGGAGCTCAGATGACAACCTGTAGGAGCTGGTTCTCTCCTTCTACAGCCTTTGTGAGGGCTTTGATTATTGAGCTCATATCCTTGTACCACCTTTGTGAGGGCTTTGATTATTGAACTCAAGTTGTCAGATTTGTGCAGCAAGCACCTTTACCTACCAAACTATCTCACAATCCCCCAGCAAAGTTCTGAATATCAGAGTTTTTCAATGTGAAGTTGAGGAAATGAATTAATGTATTTAGGACATATGTGTTCATACATGTGGAAAAGACTCATTTGTAAATAACTCTGCAAATAGCCAAGTGTTGGGTTCATCTATGAGCTTTCCCAACATAGCCATAAAATCTTAGGTCATAGAACAGGCATTTTCTTTCTTTACTTATTTTTATATATATGGATAGAATAAGGGTACTATATTATTTTATTTATTTATTTTATGTGCATAGGTGTTTGTATGACTGTGTACTCTATGGGAACTTGGTACCCTTGGAGGCCAGAAAAGGGAATTGGTTAACAGACTCCCTGAATCTAGAGTTACACATGACAGTGAACTACCTTGTGGATGCTGAGAATTGAACCTGGGTCTGCTGGAAGAGCAGGCAGTGTTCCCAACCACCAACTGTCTCTTCAGACCAGGACAGACACTTTCAACTCCTAAAGTCACCACTTCTATGTCAACAAAGGGTTTCAAGTGATCCCAGGAAAGTTAAATTGTAGTTACAATAGCAAGCTGCCTTGGTGGCCTTGCTGAGCCATTGTGGACACTTTTCTTGCCTAATATCCCTCTTCTCCCAGGGCAGACTGTAGATTATTTTCTTCAGAGTTGTTTGTCACAGCTCAGTGACTCCTAGACCTACTCATTTGAGCCCCAAGGAAAACCTGTCAGATATGAATTCTTTGTTGGTTTTGTGATGGTGGACTCTGACCAGACAGGTTCAGCTTCCCAGTCCCCAAGGGCCTTCTTGTTTCTGCCTCTTGTCTTGTGGGGTGGTGACCTCACCCTGGCTGTCAGTTTCAGGGATCCAGTGACTCACTGTGGAGTAAATCAACAGCAGGCACATGCCTGGCTCCTGAGCTTCCTCAAGAATGCTCTCTAAGGATGTGGACCATGACCTGTCATCCTTCAGTGCAATGCTTTTGACTATGGATGAATCTTTCCCTGGTATAGCCCTTAAATGTCCTTCCACATCTAAACCACACAGCTGCTCTGTCTTCACTATTCCTTTCTACCCAAGGCTGGGCTCTCTGGTTCTTTCTCTCTTTTTTCCCTCTTTACCTTCCTCTCTCCCTCTGCCTGCCTTTCTTTTCCTCTCTTCTTTCCTTCCTTGACAAGATCTTGCTACGTACATAAGGCTGGTCTCAAACTCACAATCTTCATGTCTCAAGTCTCCTGAATTTTAGAGTTGCAGGAATTTTGACCACACCTGTCTCTCCAAAACTCCCCCCCCCCCCCCCCCCCCCCCCCCCCCCCCCCCCCC